>LQRL01121451.1:3869-14592 GCA_001703475.1 Hydroides elegans
TCATACAGCAATGATCAATGTGCAGTTCTAGATCCAGCTTAGTTATGTTAAGATTATTTAATGAAATACGACCGGGTAATGTCCCGATGCATTTCAGAATTGTTGGGATGAGATACAATGTATAGGAAAGTCTCTAATTCCAATGATACAGAATCTCACAATAATCATTGTGTTCAAATTTGAAAATGAATATATATACTTAGTTTTAGAGTTCTAAACATTATTATGGACATGCTTACAAACAAATATGTTGTATAAGCTTCCGTTTGTAAATCTATAATGAGTTATATCAAAAGTTGAAACCTCAGTTCATGCATAGAATCAATTTAAAAACGATATCGACAATCGATTAAACAACGCGTGATATTCTAACCCGAAATTTGAAATCATGTATATCTATATTGCATGAAAAGGCTTCAAAATTATTACAATAATTGACCAGGATTATGCAAATTCACGCTTCACTGAGTTCCCAATAGGGTTCCCCTTGAAATATGAGGGTCCAGTTTTTCACACACCACCTTACAATAACATAAGAATAATTGAGGATGCATTCTGAATAATTGTATAAATGTGTTTTATAAATGTCACTAGAACAAAAAGATAAATTGCAAAACCAAATCACACTTTGTAAAAATGAATTTTCTGGACCCCTGTATATGATTTTTATATTGGATATATCTTGTTTCATATGGACTTTTTTTGTTTCAGGCGCGCTTTGATCGACCGAACTACTTTTAATTGTGGAGGAGCACAGATGCACATTTTGAAAACGGATATGATGCTGTCATTAAGAAAAAAAGAATGAGTATGTATGTTCCTATGGTTACTTAACGATGAACAATCACCTCTCGAGAAAAATATAAAAATGCCGATTTTTTTTATGAAAGTATCTTATATGACAAATATGGCATTGTCTTTAGAACTACTTTTTATCGTGGAAGGATTTATTGACGGATTACGATGAATTGATTACTTGTAAGAAATTATTGAGGCATCAATTTGTTATTATTTGTCAAAATCAATCTAGGATTTTATATGGATCAAACAAGAGTGTATAACTAACATTATGAATCCAGAATGAACACAGACATATTCAGAGTATCGGAATTATGGATTTCATAGGTTGGGCTCACTCATATCAAATGGACGTACATTGAGGCTATTCGAACTATAAGAAAAATCAAAATTCTAATCTTATCATAGTGATATGCATATTTGAAGAATACAAGCTGATTCGGGATAGCCACGCCCACTTTATAACTAATACTTATCGAAATTGTATCTTTTGAATGATATAGCTCTCATGGAACTGTCAAATGTAATCTGAAATATCTCTCTGAAAAGTATGGTTTTATATCTTAATTGAAACAATAACTGTCGATTTTTAGATTTAAATATGCAATAGCGGACCAGGTTAGATATCCTTCAGTTGATTGTTCGCGATTTGGGCCTATTTTCATTGTATCTCTGATTCAGTTACTGCGCAGTTTCCTAACTGTGATTATACGGTTTATAACAAAAAGAACTGTTTGAAATTTATCAGTTTATGGATAATTCTAGGTAAAAATCAAAATTTAAAACCTTTTGCGCATACTCGAATATTGCATTATTAAAATCATGATATAAAATCATGATTTATTCATGAAAAATCCTCTTAAACTATAAAGAGCAAGTAAAATTATATTATTTAACGTAAACATTATAAAAGTTAACATAAATAGCGTATATGTTTTACAATGAAGAAAACAAATAAGTGCGTTACCGATGTTTTTATGTTTTTTTTTTCAATTATTTTGTAAATTTATTGGATTATCCGACACAACCTTTACTGGTAAATCGAGGATTTTTGTGGAAATTTCTGAATGCTTTGTGAGTGTATCTCGATTCTAAGAAAGACCTGTCTGTACGGAAAGAAAATCTCAACAAACCAGTAATTTACCAAACAATGAATTAAATATGAATTTGTAAGTTTCGATGTCTTTAAAATATACAATCAACGACTATTTGAAGAACAATTTTGAAATTAGCGCATTGATTTGTAAACTGATATCACGATCTGGATTGGCAATTTTAAAAATGGAAAAATAATATAGCTATATATATAATATATATTTAAATATTATCTGAAAGGAATAGATGCAAAAAAACGTTAAAAAGCGTTTATTCTTACAATCTAGTTACAAAACAGCTATCTAAATTGGGTTACTAGAACTTTATGTTTTACAATCAATTTGTATATTCGACTCTCAAACAAAGATACACAGGAGTATTTTCTGGAAATGCACAATGTTTTGTGAACTAATCTGAATTCTAAGAATTAGCTGTACGTACGGGATACGAGATATCGACAAGCCAGTATATGATCAAAGGACTCGAAAAACCGAAATGATGTGAGTTCAACATGAACAGTTTTCCGGTGAATAAATATAAAGACAAAATAAGTTTTTTTGTACAAGAACGAATATCAAACGATAAGTGTGAATTGCTTAAAGCCAAAAATAAGTACATTCGATATAGCCCAAAATGAAGAAAAATAAATAAATACAATCCGCGATGAATTCATATTAAAAATATACATGGTTGAAATTAGCTTTATGCAATAAGATGACAGAATTTAGAGAAATAAAAGCAAGCTTTATAAAACAAGGAATGGTTTGGAAATACAAATGTAAAAAAATAACGTTATATCTAGAATATGACAGGCGGTTATAATAAAATCACAATAGAAAAGAATGTCATTTCTTCAATAAATTTATTTATTCAATATCACTATTAATAGCATTGATTTATAGACCTTAAGGATTTTCTGGTTTAAAACACCCGTTTGTTCTTGAGGTCAAAGGTCATCAAGTTCGGCAAGGTCACAAAAGGCCATAAAAAGATATGAAATAATTATAGAACTACAATCATATAATTAGAAAGAATTAAATTTATTTTTAAGTTAAGAAATTTAAACGTTCGCGTGATCATGGATCAATATTGCCCATGATCAAATTCGTGATATTTATACGGTAAACAATGATTTTATCCAAAAACACATTTCATGAGAAAAAAATATGTAACGATTATGAAATATATTGAACTTGAAAATACAAGTTGATGTAGGGTAATGGAACGCTTAAGTAAAATAAATAAACACTTTGTCGGAGAATATATCAAATGACCGAAGAATGAAACACATTTTTTAGAATACCGATTAATAATTATTATTAATCGGTATTCTAAAATCTAAATAACCGAGGACGCAAGAATAGAAAAAAGAAGTATAAATAGATGTCAGCATGCGAAAGTATCAATAAGCTAAAGAAAAATATGCTAGAAGAGCATTATATATAGAACGTTTAGTTAAACAAAATATGGAATTATGTAAAAAATGGAGCTATGTTTCAAAGAAAAGAGCGTCATGAACGGGTGCCTTGCCGAGTTGGGGATGCGTGTTCGAATCCAAAGTCGTATCCTGGCCTGCAAGTGCATTCGCTATGACGTTAATACATCAACTATCGATAAAATAAGGGCAATGATAAGCAGTCGATTTGAATTGATGATTATAAAATGGATCTGGTCAAACTAATTATTCCATGTACATGACAGTATTTCATGGTCAGGGTGCATCGCTTAAAGAAATGGTAAGGACAAGCTAAGATGTAATATTTCTGTGTATTGCACCCGGACTATTTTCCGATTTTCTTTGTTATTCCATGTACATGTAATAAAGGGAATACAATATTCAAATTCAATATTGTTAGTTGTTTATTGCACTCAGGGGTCAAATTGGATGCACTCAGCCTTCGGCTTCGATGCATTCAATTTGACCCCTTCGTGCAATAAACAAATAACAATATTGAACCTTTATAAGGTATTCCCATAATGTTTAAATTATTGATAAACATGTTTCAGATTTATATGTTATGTGTGTAAAAAACGACTCGGGATAAATAATAAGAACATGCCTCGAGGTTAGGAAAAGCTTTACTTTTTGAAACAAAATATTAAACAATGACAAAATGATATTCCTTATTCATAAATGCAGTATAAAACATAAAACAAATAAATACCATGAAATCAAATTGTTATTAGATCCACATATTATGAATGAGTTATGGATAACTGATAATATCACAGTGCTAATAAAAATGAAATAAAAAAAAATATAAAAGTGCCTTACAATATGTAGTTGTTTTAAAGAAGTTTTCATAATAACCTTATATTAGGATTAAAGTGTCTGTGTTTAAGCATAATCTTATCTAATATTATATTCTAAGCAAGCTTAAGGGCCTGGCCACATTGGAAGTTTTTCTTGCTTTTATATCCTAACAAACCTGTCTTCACATGCATTCCTTATGGGAAAACGAAAAAAAAAACGACTTAAAGCTACCTAACAGCTTCTTTTTGGTTTCCCATAAGGAATACATTGGAAGACAGATTTGTTTAGAAATAAAAGCAAGAAAACACTTCCAATGTGGCCAGGCCCTAAGACGTTTGTTCACAGAACAAAGAATACATATTCAAACCAGTAATCACTCAAGCCGAAAACGTATGTTGATAAGAATGACCACACCCTCAAGTGTTGCAACCATTCTACATAGGTGGATTATACGTTGGTGCTGACGGTACCAACGCAGGCTGAACCGGCGTTATCCCATTTCCCGTTGAGACCTGACTATACAACTGACCGACTATATCGAACGATTTTGTTAAATATTTAGCATCGTAATGTTTGTATCTATCTTTTAAATGCAATATGATACATGTATATAAATTATTAATAGGTGAAAAAAATATATAAACTTAACCCTATAAATTACACAGAAAAAAATATCACAGTGCTAAACAATGCTAAATTGTGTTCAATCGTTTTGATTCTTATTTCTTTTTATGAATGCTGAGGTTTTTTAATCCTTTCTAGTTACGTCGGTGGATTATACGTTGGTGCCGACGGTACGAGAGCCGGCTGAACCGGCGTAATCCCATTTCCCGGTGATGCCGCACTATACAGCCCCGTTCCTGCCGGAGGAGCCGGACCAAAACCTGCCCCTTGGCTAACCGGCCCAGATTGACCAAAACCCCCGGGTGGCCCAAAGGCGCCCGGTTGACTGTAGGAGGCTGCGGTGCTGTATTGGGTGGGTTGACCGAACAAAGAGCTTGGTTGGGTGAATCCGCCCGTTCCGGGAGGAGGGGGTCGGGTGATGTTTATTTTCATTATATTTTGGAGTTACGTTGGTGGATTATAAGTAATATGATATAAAAACTGTTAATATGAGTTAAACAATATCAAAAACTTAACACTATAAATTGCACTTTTTTTTACAATATTTTGATAAGTATCACAGTGCTAAACAATGGTAAATAGTGCTCAATCGTTCTGCAATGTTTCTATTTATGAATGCTGAGGAATTCAAATACTTTGGAATTACGTCGGTGGATTATAAGTAGGTGCTGAAGGTACAGTAGCCGGTTGAACCGGCGTAATCCCATTCCCCGGGGGTGATGCCTCACTATACAGCCCCGTTCCTATCGGAGGAGCCGGACCCATAGCTCCCCCTTGGCTAACCGGCCCAGATTGACCGAAACCCCCGGTTGGCCCAAAAGCGCCCGGTTGACTATAGGAGGTTGCTGTGCTGTATTGAGTTGGGATCATGCACGATCAGCCCGATTATGTTTGATATGATATTCTATAGATTTGTTAAAAATACATGCAGATTTCTTGTGTGCAACGAGCGAAAGCCGTAGAGAACTTGAATATATTTATAGAAATAACAATATTCTTATACTTTTCTTTTTTATTGGTGATTTATGAAAACACATCGTTTTATCTATTAAATGCAGAACATTAATATAAATATACAACAATTAATACGTAAGATCCGTTATGAAATTAAGATAATAGACTATTAAGACAAATCGTAATATCACAGTAAATGTTTTGTTTAACAACAGCTAACAATAATTATTACTAATACTTCTTTATCCACCTATGTCGGTGGATTATAAGTAGGTGCCGATGGTACCAGAGCTGGCTGAACCGGCGTTATCCCATTTCCCGTTGACGCCTCACTATACAACCCCGTTCCTGTCGCAGGAGCCGGACCAAACCCTCCCCCTTGGCCAACCGGCCCAGATTGACCAAAACCCCCGGGTGGCCCAAAGGCGCCCGGTTGACTGTAGGAGGCTGCTGTGCTATATTGGGTGGGTTGACCGAACAAAGAGCTTGGTTGGTTGAATCCGCCGGTTGTTTGAGGAGGGGGTTGCGTTGCCGCGGCACCCGTGTAGATGGGTGGGTAGCTTGCGGATTGACCGTAGCTGGGTGGTGGAACAGGGCTGCGAAGTAAAGAATATATATAGGCATTTTTCAAAAGTGGTCATCATTGGCATTATTTTTTCATCTCAGCTGTAGAGCTTTATGACTTATTTTTAAATATTAACACATGTCTAAAGTTTGAAAATTCGAAAGAATCAACTAGATACAGCAAAAACTTTAGTTTTTATCAGCATTAATATCCTATCATTTCGCATTATAAATAATGTCGTACGGAAAATGAGATTTCGTTCTTTGATTTTCTTTCCATGGAGCGAATGCATCGTTTTGTGTATTTCTTAAAACCTTATTACAGGTACTATCTACCAAATAAATATTGGCTCTCTATTCCGTTAATTAACAAAATTATCGGCATTTGAAAAATAGAAAATCTATAAAATATGGGGTGCGCTTACATAAAGTTAGTTATTTCTGAAGTTATATTGAAACAAAAGCTCTCATGGCACCAAACCATCGAAGAAACAATATAAATTTAATATTATATCAACAATTCGAACACAATCATGTTCCAAAACAAATTATAGGCCCATACATTTTTTTCCGTCCGACATAATTTTCACCATTTTTATCAAATGTGCAGTCAAAGATCGAAGAATCGATCTAAGGCATGCAGTAATGCAACCTGACTTTTTATCGATATATCTTATGATATTTCCAAATAAAATCACATCAATGACCGATCAAAATCCCCATCGAAATAAAATTGCATGTGTCATCTATAATAATATACTGGATCATTAATAAAAAACAGAATTTCTCATTTTTTGTGCACTATTGAAGCATTATTATGGGCAATATGCATATTTTCTAAACCATTGGTCCATACAAATTGCCAAATAAGTCTCAAAAAAGAGTAATCAAACTGTTTTATTTAACCCTAAAATTATGTCGGACGGAATTTTAAGAACATTTCACTTTCGCTAATCACATAAAGTCTGAATTATTATCGTTTCAATTCGATAAAGTAAGGTTTGTATGTTAAAACAATTAATATTATTCCTAATAACTCGCGTTTCGCTGAATATCTCGATATTTTCATTCATTTAATTGCATATTTCATCACATTTATTGCATAATATATATATGTTTTTTTATACTGTGAAGCTTAAACAGGTTAAAAACTTTCGAGATACATAACTTGACATATATTTCCTGTACAAATATAGATTTAGTGTCATTAACCATCAAGGACGATGATATAAATCATTATTGTTCCAACTTGCATATTTTTGCTATAAATATGTCGGACGGAACCTAGGTTTTTTGTTAAATTTTTCAGAAATGTGATATCACAGAAAAATAATTTATACCATTTGTGATGACAATGCTTTGGATTTATCATATTATAACATGAATATTCAATTCTGAGAAAATTTAATTTTCAGGAACATTTTTCTTCCGTCCGACATAAAAAATCTTCCGTCCGACATAATCATTCAGACAATGATTTCTCAGTGATCCGAAGCACCTGAAAACTGTTTTCACTGTCTAACGAAAGAAAAATCATTCATGTTTTGAAAACTGATCAATTATTGTTACTGAGTGGACAGGTTTCGATGGAATCGATGGTTTTTCCCGTATAGGTAGTAAAACTCGTTTCTATCGATTCCGTCCGACATAATGTTTCATTTGACTTTCTTAAAAAATCAAGGAGGCGGACAACTTTCATTTTGGTAAAATCTGATAGAAGTACCCCAATACCAATCAGCTATAATATTAATTTAACTCTGATATATGGAAGCTATTTTTTATAAGAGACCAAAGTATCGAAATCCGTCCGACATAAAAACATGACTTTTGAAAAATGCCCATATCCATCTAAAACTCTTTATGTTAAACGGAAAGCAGTTTCTTATTATTCAATGCAATTTGTGTTGCATGATTTGAATTTTGTTATCCATCATTGAATCAATAATCTTTTTTTCATTTAACAACATGTATTAACACCTTGGCCTTTCAATATGATAAACACATGCTTTAAGCATACGATAGACCCTTTTAACAGTATTTGTTTGATGTTTAAAAACTGGAATATCTGTATCAATCTTACCCTACTCCATTTTGTTGTCTCTGTGCTTGAGAAACTGCCGTAATTGCAATTGCCGTATTTGTACCACGAATATGCATACGAAACTACCACCAACTCTTTACAACACCACAATCCACTAAAGTCTTCTTTTTTTCAACCATTAAAGCTCAAATCAACTTACCATGTGTCAGTGTGCCTTTTTAAGCTTGTTGCTTTCACAGCAATTGAGATAACGTCATTCGCTTAGATCATTGACAACAAAAGCAGATTTGTTCACTCATATGATACAGTAGACCACGGTTAATTTGAACACGGATAATTTGAATTTCGGTATAATTGGAACTGTCCCCTCGGTCCCGATTTTGTATTTTTCACTAATTCAAACCAAATTTTAGTCGTATAATTTGAAGTTCGGATAATTTGAACTACATGTTCTGGTCCCCAGATTATTCGTGGTGTACTGTAGTTATATATTTATATAATATTTCTTACCCTATGCCATTCTGTAATTGTTGTTGCGCTTGAGATGCCACGGCGATTTCAATTGCCGTATTTGCACCTCGACCATGCATACCAACTCGCCCTCCCCTTTTGACAACACTACAAGCCACCAAAGTCTTCTTTTTTCATCGATTAAAGCTCAAATCAACTTACCCTGTGTCAGTGTGTCTTCTTTGAGCTTATGGCTTTCACAGCAATTGAGATAACGTCATTCGCATAGATAATTGACAAAGACAGTAGATTTGTTCACTTATGTAATAGTTTATTATATAGTTATATTATATTTCTTACCCAACTCCATTTTGCTGTCTCTGTGCTTGCGAAACCGCGGCAATTGCTATTGCCGTATTTGCACCACGACCGTGCATACCAACTCGCCCTCCCCGCTTGACCACACCGCATGCTACTAAAGCCGCCATAATTCCGATGACCAGAATCGGGATAGCTATTATTGGAACCACTATGGCTGCAATAATGGCCCCGTCCATACTGGTATTAGCTGTAGACAATATAAAAATACATAATCATAAGCATATGATTGAATTATTATTTAGCAAAGCCTCCTTTATCCCGATGACTAAAATTGTGAAAGCTATTTTCGGGACTATAATGGCTGTTATAACACCACAGTCCATACCAGTATTGGCTGTAATGTAATAAAGAAATCTCATTTCAATTTAAGTATATAATTTGAAAAATAAGACGTATTTATTATCGGTCAAAGCTGCCTTTATTCCAATGACCAGAAATAGAATTATAGTTATTGGGACGACTATCGCAGTTATAGGGACTGCAATTGGAGCTATAAAGCCCCCGTCCTCACCGGTATTAGTTGAAAAGGACGAATATATTGTTTTAATGATGTGTTTTGTGGCAAAAAATATATAATCGCCACTTGCGATTTACATTTTTCTATTTGTTTATGAAATCGCAAGCAGCGACAGGATTATCGCTACTTGCTATTTCATAAACAAAGAAAATCACAGGTGGCGATAATAATACTTTATTGATACTTTATTGATACTTCATTAATACTTTATTGATACTTTATTGATACTTTATTAATACTTTATTGATACTTTATTCTAACTGCACCCTAAATCATAACATTAAAAAGCGCGGCTTGTTGGAACACAAACAAAATCGTAACAGTTTTTCTGTTTTTCCTCCTGAGTAAAACCATACCAGCTTTCTCAAAACATCATCATGATCTCACGATGTTTAGCTCATATGAGTTTATTCTAAATCCAAAACCCCACCATCAGCTCATGGTGGCCTAAGATAACTTATGTGAGGTCAGGATGAGGTCATGACGATGTGTTGTGTGGACTGGGGAGCTGATATGAGTTAATTTTAGCTCAATATGAGCTCATAAGAAACTCATTAACTCACCTCGACGAAAATTGGAAGATCCGCTTGAACTGCTTCCACTACTACTACTGCTACATAAGCTTCCTGGAGAATCATCGGGATCTGAAACAAAGACAAATAAACAGCAAACTAAATCATGTTCTTTATTATTCTTTTATGCTGTGTATATTTAAGTTAATAAAATAGCTGCTTCCAATACTACGACATGAGCCTCAGGGAGAATCATCGGGTTCTGAAACAAAGACAAATAAACAGCAAACCAAATCATGTTATTTATTATTCTTTTATGTTGTTTACTTTTAAGTTAATGAAATAGCTGCTTCCACTACTATGACATGAGCCTCAGGGAGAATCATCGGGATCTGAAACAAAGACAAATAAACAGCAAACCAAATCATGTTCTTTCCCACTCGGCAGAGACACGTCCTTATCATGTCCCCTCGACGTCTTTGCATGACGTCCTATTTCATTCCTCTACTGGGCCTGTATGAAAGTTTGCCGGA
>LQRL01121458.1:2395-14886 GCA_001703475.1 Hydroides elegans
TGTATCAGTTCATCAATATGAGCTATACTTTCGAAATTGCGACAATTAACAAAGAAATATGGAATGAAAAATAAGTAATGAGAGAAGCGAAATTATTTGAGTTACCGTATCTATAATTTGTGGTAACATAATGCACTCATACAAACACCTAAAAGTATTTCCAAACTAAAGTACCACATGAAATCTAAAACTCCCTTGGTCCAATGAGTTGCTATTCTGTTCACGTAAACCATACAAATTGACAAGATACGGGCGCAGGTCCTGCTGGCCAGCCTAAAAATTGCTAAATAATTTAAGCAAAATGGCAATACTTTCGGAAATGGTTTTCAAAAGAAAAGTACAAAACCTTTGTAATTTATTACTCCTTGGCGTTCTTCTGTGGCTTTAACACTTTCAGCCTCTTGTCGGCAAACGCGACGAACAATGTGTCCTTGGAAAATGCGGCTACGAGGGGCCTCCCACCTTCGACTTACAGGAGATACCATTTGCCCTCGCTGTCCAAGACCTATAAAAACGGTAAAAAAAAAAAAAAAAAAAAAAATCGCGTAAATCGACACCAAGATGATTTAAAATTCCGGCTTTGAGAAAGCGATTAAAAAAAGAAGATTATCGTAACAAAATATTTGCACAATTTGACTTTTCTTGAAGACCTGGAATAATGCAATAATGCTGAATGTACATTCTGTATTATAGAAATGAATTTAACCATTTACAATATACATGTATATTTACTTCGACGTATTTAAAGACTATTTTAGCAAATATTTCTTTCATAGTCGAGCCACACTTGAACTTGCAAATAATGATAAAAGTATACGATCTTGATACAGTTTGTTTTTTAAAATGACGCCGTCTCGACGACATCGTATTTTAATTCAAACTACCTGGAGTCGCTCATTGCTGTAATCGCAAATCAGCAACGAGTCATTGGCGTTCGTGTAAACGGCCAGGGGCCTTCTTAACTGCCCTGGATTCTTACTTCCTTTTCCTCCCTTGACATCCAGCACCGCGCCATCTGATTGCGTCAAAATGAATATCTGGTTCTCCTTCTCGCAAGCCGCATAGATCGTATTGCTTGCGAATCCAAGCGTGATTCGGTGTGCCTCTTTGCAGGGTAGGGCGAATGAGCGATCCAGTTTCCATTCGCATTCGGATTCATTTTCCGGTTTTCTTTCAGATTCCTTTTCTGAGTTATCTTTGGATCCTTTTTCGGATTTTGTGTAAACACATACTTGATCCGGATTTCCCGATGAGTCCCTTCTGGAAACGGCGAAAATGACGCCATCTCGAAAGGCCACACTGTAATGGGCATGCTCTGAGATAATCTTGAGGCTCCCTTATGTACAGAATTAGACTTTTGATAATTATTTGAGAATAAAACTTTTTCAAAATGTATCAACAAATAAGCTTGATATTACGAGCGTTCTATATATAATTCATAGGTTATGTTGAAATCTCTATAGAAGCACAACCTAAAATGTATAGTACCGAATCAATATTTTCAAACAAAAACAAATGCATTATTGAGAAACACAACATCATAGTTACGTTTGGAATCAAGAAGAAAGAGTCCCATATCAGATGCAACAACGAGATTCCCTTCGCCGATCGCGGCCAGATCCTGTACGTACTTCAATTCATCTTTCTGGGATATACAAGTTGTACATTCAAAATGAATTCAATTTGAAGGAAACGCCTTTCTATCTTTGAATATTCAAAATCAAAGACAAAATAAATAGACTTCTATAGGTTAAAAAAAAAATAAATATCAACCAATTAAGAAAATATTAAAACAGGTGCGTTAGAAAAAAATAAAACCCCAAAGGCTATGCCAATGTATTTTTGGGTGATATGAAAGCAGTTGTAAAATAGACGATAAGAGGGTGGCATATTTGCCATCCTATTTCCGACAAATTTCTAGGTGCATACTCGGACTCGATATTGCGAACTCGCACGTGATTACCGAAATAGCCTTGTCATACAGAGGGTAATTTCTCAAAGAAGATTTGCTTTTCCAGAAAATATACTAAATGAAGCTCTATTCATGCAGTTTAATACTATACCTTGATCTCTTCAATACACTCAAGTTGAGTTGAGTAAACGCTAATTCCATTGAGTCCCTCGCAACTATATAATTTATCGTCCACCAGCCTCAGGGACCTGGAAAAATCGGTCAAACGACTCTCCTTTGTAGATTTCAGCGTTGTATTCGTCAATTCAACCAATCAGTCGATCAACTGTAATTAATAGATAACTTAAAGTTTCCATTCTGGATTTGTATTGCTCTATTTTGTACTCAAAAGTGCCACATGATGTAGGTCAGGTTTTATAAGTATGAAGAGAAATATCAACATAATAATATTTCCTTGAGTCGCCAAGTTAAATGGATCAGAATATATGTTCTCTTTTTTGCATTTATTGAATTTAGATAAAACGACACAAAAATGTATGCACATTTTTGTACTTAAAAAAAAAACAAACTAGCAAACACCCATTTATATTCGTATTATTTCAGATGCCATACTCATTAACTATATCTTATCGGAGAAAAAAATACTAAATTTGAAATTAAAAGTCTACGAGCAAGAACAATTCATTTCTATGATCGAATTCAATTCAAAGAATATTACAAATAATCAACATGACTTTTCAATCACGTGATATATGCAATACCCTGTCGCCATATATGAACATAAATTAGCACATAGTTGTACGATACACTTAATTTATGGCTTATGGACGAACTGACGAGCAAACAGACGGACAGACAGTGCGGCATATTCCCAACATAATCATGTATAAATATAGTATATATGTTTAAACGTACCTCTTGTGTTTTGTGAATGCGAATAGGCTCAGGCGGCGTTATATCGATACTATCTTTGATCTCCAAACTTTCATCTGTCTTCACTTTGACAATCACACCTTGGATTTGTTCCAGCTGAATCGTCTGCTTTTCCGATTCGATCGTTTTCCTCTTGATGTCTCGCATTTTCTCTTGCGTTAAGCTGGTGTCACGAGATTTCGTAAGCAAGAGAATGATTTGCTCTATATCAGCAATACTCGTTTTGACATCAGTGAGTACTTTTTCAACATCTTCTATCGCTTCCTCAAGATTCTGCAGTCGCTGTTGGAAATTCGTTTTCACTTTTTTTGTCATCCCTTCGAAATGAGTTCTAAGCTCACATACACGCCGTTCATAGTCTGTTCCAGCTCATCAGAGTGTTTCTTTTCATCTTGTTTCAGTTCGGCTTTGGCCTTTTTCAAATTGGTCATCGCTACATCGCATTCCCTTGTTCTACGTCCCAAATCATTGCGAAATCGGTCGATCAAAGCGAGCGTTTCGTCATCACAGAATTGCCGTAGGCTCTTTTGAATTGCTTCCTCTTGTAGAGTTAATCGCCTACCGTTTATTTCAATCTTTGGAGCTCTATCGCTGATCTTTTTGCATTGTTCGATAGGACATGTGATCAGTTTTTTGTTCGTACTTCGCAGCGTACATACGTCACAAAGTTTATGTTCGCATACTAATATGTTTAATTTATCTACACTTGATTTGCATTTCATACACGCTATCCTATTATCAGCCATATTGATTATATATGCATTTTTTTCAAATTGATCCTTCATTTTGGCTTACTGATTAGACCAGCGATTACAAATGCAGCTAAGCATGGCTAGAAATCATTATATGAAAGATTATTGGACGTTATGGCACTATTCCAAGTCAAAGGAATTTCCTTGTTTTGTAACCCGAAATGTTAAGACAAAAGCTAAACAATAACATGGTACATAGCTTATACTAAAACGACTAAACCAATATATCCTGAGACATAAAATGGTACCACTTGACAAAATTTTCAAAAAAGGATTACAGTTCCACGGAACAGATGCTGAAGAGCATCCCACGACCCATTTTTTAAGCGTCAATTTGGGCCTGAAATCAATTGAAACATTGAAATATACGATAATACTCAAATTAAGAACAATATTTTTTATAAATGTGTTCCTTTTGCTGTAGCTAGCTGACCTCAGAGCACTCATCTAGGCAGCTAGAATCGGGAAAGGAACACCTTTTGTGAAAAATGAAAATTGAAATACTTTAAATACCAACAATATTTGAATGTATATTGATCAAGCACGTCTAGATATATATTTCTGAATAATAATTAAATACCAATTTTTAAAGAATAAGCAAAAAATATCATTTTTTAGAAAAGGTGTTCCTTCAGATCTTGTAGCTAGCGGACATTTATTAAAAAAATGGTAGCTAATTCAATTTTGAAACGGAACACCTTTTTGAGAAACACCTCGTGGGGTGCTCTTCAAATGCTACATGGTCATCTGTTATTCTGCCACGCTCAGTCTTATTTTTCAAATGCAGTGCTCAACCAATACTGATAGACACTTATTTCCAATAAAGAAACTGTACAAAAAAAAAACGTTTTTGGTCAATATACATTTCGGAACATCTACTCGTTTGGTTTCCTTCTACCACGCCGTTTGGTATACCATGAAAAATAAGTTCAAATTAATTATATAGAAATCATTTGCAAAAATAAAGAACTGAACCTAATACTTAATTTAAGATAAAAAATGATCTTAAGCCTCGTTCTCACAAAAAAGCGCGCTCTTAAAGCATCTATATTAGTCCGAATTATCGCATCAACGCGGCCTAAGGCTATACATATAAATGATAATCTGTTTGTGTTCATAAATGCTTAGAAATATATAATAGACTTATATTGTTCGATAGATTGATTGCAAGTAATTTTGGGTCAAAATAAAACAAACTATACTGGTAAATCGAATAAAGTTTTTGGCTTGTAACTTTTTTATCTTACACAGTTTTAATTTGCAAAATGGTTAAAGAAGTGTATCAGTTTTAAGGGGAACAAATCTATAGATTTGAGGTATTGCTCTAAATTGGTGCAAACTTGGGAAGATTTCCAGAATCTTAGATTTTTTATATGGCTTTAATTCTTGGAAGAAAATGTCTTCATATATTCAAATGTAAATTATTATTATCATGTTTGCGTTTGAATTTCTATTTTCGCAGATTAAAGTATAAATTAACCAACATAACTGTTCCTGGATTACGATTTTTTAGGCTAAGTCCAACCAAAAAAGCCTAATTTTCGCAGAGGTTACACCAATTTGTGCAAGGCAGAATAAAATAAAAACGAAATATAAACTCGACAACAAAAGAAGTGTCCGGTTGTTCAAATCCCTATAACTTAAAATGTATTTAGTCGATGTTTACCAATCATGTACTAAATTTAACAGCACATAGTATGCGTTTATTTAATGAGTTTCTACGACTCTATATTTGCTATTGACGATTAAGCCAATTCTTGAAAATGAACAAACGAAAAAGCGAGTAACAAACCCTCGAAGATGTATTTTCATGGATGTTTGTTATATCAGGCCATAATTTCCACAGGTTATTGGTATATTTGGACTCTTTAGTTGCATATTCAAACATTCAAGCCAGTCGCGGCGGTCGCTGGAGTTAATAAAAGTATTTCGCGAATGGGCCGACCCAAGGCACCGGAAGTGCCAGCTTTGGGACAATTGTTCAAAAAACCGTTTGAATATGTAAAATGCTGTCTTTGCTGGTTTTCTAATGCTCCATTTACAAGCGTTTACAACAGTTTTGAAAATTACGTATCGCTTATTCGATGTTTACTTTGAAGCACGATATTGACCGAAAAATCACGTTTAATGAACCTTTGGTAAATTTGGATCTGAAGTTTTCCATCGATAAAAAAACACATTTTCGTGCATGTCTAAGACAACCTGATGGCCGATTTCAACGCCCTAGCCTCGTAGCAAAAATGCACGCAAGCGTACGCCTCGATAAACAGATCAAATTATTCTACTTAATTTTAGAGTGATTATGCAGCTAAAATAAGCGTTTAAAAGCTACTCATAGTTCGTAACTCTAGATTACAATGTTCTTACCTATTTCAGAGGTATGTCCAAAACTCAGAAATGTTCATGGGTGTTCAGGATGTTCCGGATGTTCAGGATATATGCCTTATATGTATAAATGGGTATTTCTTGAACGGTTGTGTTATTTGTTCTATATGAATTCCTATATGTTCAATGGTTGAAATAAATGATCACACAGATAGATACAATACGCCAGTTTTAATCAAAAGCATTTCTTGAACGGTTGGGTGTTATTTATTCTATATGTTCAGCGTTTTTTTTGGCCACCTGCTCTGAGCGTGCTATTACGTCACAATAATTTTGACGCAATTTGTGTGCTTGCGTCATACTTTCCTCAACGCAACAATCAAAATATGTGCAATTAGAACACGGTCGATACACTCAAAAAGAATTAAAAATAATTCCATAAAAATATACAAAAAGCACTTTCACACTAAAACAGAATGAAGAAGAAGAGGAGCATAAAAAGAAAAGGCAGTAGAAGTTTAAGTCTGAGAAGAAAAATAGAGAAAAGGAAGAAAAGAAACAACAGATTATAATTAATAAGTACGTGGGTTAATGTTTTATTGAAGTATAAAGGCATACTGGTGGAATTTAGATAACTTGATTTTACTTTCAAAGACATTCACAATTAAAAAGGGTTTGTATAATTTATAATTATATAATTCAATTTCGAATTAAAGCATCGAAATACTTTAAAATATCAAATTCAAGGATTTTTGAGAACAGAGAATTAAACACATATTCTTATGATATAAATAGTACAACAAAATGATTTTGATTAACCTTTTCAGAGTTATCAAGTATAAGTGTTATTTAGATTTTTCAGCAGACATACAAGCTACACAATGATTAAAAAGTTATACATTCGAAAAAAAAAACGATGTGTCAATTAACAATTATATAGTATCACTCTATTTATGAAGGACATGAATCAGACATACCCAGTAAACAAGGAAACGGAATTTACACGTTTATAATACGCTTTCGATTTCGTGTTTTTCACGTTTTTTTCGTGACGTTTTATTCACGTTTTTATGTCCATCACGAATTACGTGTTTATTTCGTTTCCTGAAAACGAAATAAAAACGTATTTTGCACGTTTCTAGAACGTTTTCATAAGGATAAGAAAACCGTAATAAAAACCTCTTTTAAACTTTTAGGTGCTACTAATATCACATTTGTTGTGATTGAATTTGCATCGTTAAATAAAACTGTATAACCTAAAATCCTATGAGCTGAAATTAAATATATACACGCAAATATATTCATGTTTAAAAGGAAATAATATTGGAATCGAATTTCATTACAAACTTAACTGCTCTGAAAAAAGGGAAATTATACATAATCAAAAAGCTCTTTCGGGCTTTAATTCACAAAGTGTGACCGAGATATATATTGAAATGTATTGTCTATGGATCTTGCTCAATATCTTTTATTATTAAGAAATAAACTTATAAAAACAGTCACTTTGGAAAATTAACTTAAAAGGCAACTTTTATGAACCATGAATTTTTAACCATGTTCCAGTCACATGTTCCTATATCAGCCACCTCCCAAATCCTCCCTTAGAAACAAAATCACTTACCCTATCATATTATCACTTCAATTCATATTTCAATGATATTTGTACAACTATGTAAATTCGAATTTTTATTGATTATGTAAACATCCTCCTTCAGCGCCTTTGATGTATATGCCTCTGGAAAATTATACACCTTGTGAATATACATTTTCCCAGGCCTTCAAACACTAGGTTGCATTATAATTGACAAAATAATCCCTTATGATCCATATGGTTAGATAAGCATTGATAAGTTCCCTTATTATCTTGCTTTAATACATATTTAGTAATATTAACATATTTATTGATGTTTTTCTTTGTTCTCATTTTGTTCGTTTAAAGATAAACTAAACATTTCTAGCAATATTGATGACGTCACGTCACTTTTTGGATTTAAAAAACGTTTTTATATAGTTATAAAACACGTTTTAATAACGTTTTTCGGGAACGTGTTTTTCTCGTTTCAAAATTACCTTAAACAAACTTTAAGATAAACACGTTTAAAAAAACGTGTTTGACACTTAAATAAAAACGTACATAAAACGTTTTAAAATAGAATTTGGAAACATTCTGAATAAAAACGTGATAAAAACGTATTTGATACCTTGGTTAGTATGTTACCAAAAATGCACCGATGGAAAACGTGCAAAATACGTTTTTTGTTTCTGAGTAAAGCCATAAAAATAATCAAAGTATCATTTTTGAAATTAATGGCATCAAAAAATATTCTCAGAATGACAACTTTATTTCAACATTTACCAAATGGTAATTGATAATATAAAAAAATATGACACAAGAATATGTAGTAAAATATAGAAAAATTTTATGTTTTAAGGTGCGTTCGTCCGAAATAAAAGCGCATAATCCTGGGAGAACAGAAAAGATAAACTACTATGATTTTATTCAAATTTGACTTCAATCTTAAAGAGCCGCAAAATGTGTGTTAAGAGCTTTATTTCGGAGCGGGTATATTTGTACCATTATATATATAAACATACTGATCATCTTGAACGCATATAAATAAGGGCTATGTCCGTTTGAGATAAGTGGATATAATATATTTGAATCTTGAACATCCTGAACATCTTGAACCCCTGTGAACATAATAGAGTCCTGGACATGAATGTTATTTCAAGCGTATTCACTTAAAAATCTATTGATTGCGCAAAACCGCGCTCATATCGCGCGTATTTTCAATGCATTTCGCGACATCGTATATATGGCAAACGAGGAAAACAACGGCTTTTCAGTCTAATTTTTCTTTTCCGCGCACCCTTGAAGATAATATTGACAATGACAGTTTTCGTTCGAACGTCCCGTCTATTTAACCAGTTTAAATTATCCCTTTCAAACTTTACCGAGTTTATTCGAGAAGTACGGCTAGGCTATGGAGTAAATGGAATTCAAAGTGCAATTAACAGAGTAAAGAGCCTGTGAGCTATCTAAATATCATACCTCTTTTATTGCGTAATGTGATTAAGACTGTTTTCGCAGTTTAGCGTCAAAAACACGTTTCCGATAGTTAACGATGTGTGCTGCGATGCATATCGTATAGAAATAATTATTTCTCACCGTATTTGAGTAACGTAAACCTTATACTATCTATAGAACATAGCGCTTTTCCCCCTTCCGATACTCATTGAATGATGATCGAAATCAATGTTTCTTAGCCCTTCGATAAAACGAACGAGATAATCGTGAAATGAATTCCGGATTGTTAGGTTTGCAAGACCTTCTATAATTAACATAGCTAGAACTAAACAACATGTTTTTATTGGTTCCACTTTTGATACAATGAAAAAATAATAACCAAAAATGACCGGACGCTTCTTTTGTTGTCGAGTATTTATTGTACCCTTAAATTATGAACGCATTTTGATAAAATTTAACTTGATGAGTTTACTAACTTCTTTTAAAATGAACTTTTATCCCGAAAAATTTGCCGATTGAGAATTATAATATTGCCAATCAGGTCGTTCCTGTGAATATTAATTGATTAAATACATTTATGCGAAGCAGCATTGGATATTGAAAAAAATCGTAAAACATTCTTTATAAAAATTCCATGCAGTACTCTATTCAGAAATACAGAAAGAGGATACAGGAATGTAAGAGTAATTACGCACCGTTCACAATGCGCTCGCTCACTCGCTGGTATACTCGCTGGAAATAATCATATTTTCAAATTGCTAAGTAAAAAGGAGGAACATGCAAAACATAACTCCTGAATGGTCAGGTGCATAAACAACTTTGAACAAATTCGTGGTATAATGAAATCTCGAAAATAGCTAATGTAGGCACAAAAATAACTTTTGATATATGCCTATTTGATGGGCACCGTACGCTGCGCCCGAAAATTGTGTTCCCGACAAACACACAAAATTCCAGTTGGTTTGGGAATTTACTCAAATCTCCAAGCCAGAAAGTATTTCCTCGAAATTTCCAAGCCAGCTGGAATTTGTTGAATTCATTTGGTGGAGCAGCTCGCGGGTTGCTCTTCAAATATGCTAACATCTCAATTTATTTTTAAGCATACATTATCTATTTATGGGATATCAATAGCATGATACCACGAACACCTTTATTCCTTTAAATGCGTTTATGCGCCTGACTATCCAGGAGTTATGTTTTGATAAGATTTGATTATATATTTGAATAAATAAATTTGTCTTGTGTATTCTTTATTTAGTTGTCATAATTATTTTCACCATTAAACTGTTAAACAGCACATAATAGTGTGCATGACAGGCTTTTCCTGGCGCCTACCGTATTTTACCAAAAAGTGCTACTTAAAACATAAGTTTAATTAGACAGTTATAATACAATATCGATACAAACTTTTTATGCATAAAGCGAATGTATTTAGAACGAACTCATAGTGTCTAAGACACACATCACAATGATGTGTACCAAGATCAGTGCGTGAGTACTTCAGGAATCACCGGAACAACGATAGAAAGCTTGCAGCATAACGACACAGTGTCAAAAACGTGTAATGGCTATGGAAAAGACTATATACAAATGCGTCTAATATCCGATTTCATTAAGAAATACAATTTCAACCAATTATATTTTAACCTAAGAAGAACACTAAATTCGTTGCACATTATAACTATAGTCAGCAGCATGTCACAAACTAGTGACGTCATTCCTTTGTATTCAGAGTACATTATTTTTTAATAATTACTGTTAACTAAGTCGGCTAAAGTACTCAGTCAACTCCATTAATTAAAACATTGGATAAGTTCCTCGGTCAATAGCTTTATTGATCAGGTGATATATGTATCATTTAAGAATTCCTGTCACAAAATAAAGCTATTATTTTATAATAAGTTTAACGAAATAAACAGTAACCTTGTCATGTCTGAACACTAAATGCAACACTCAACTTAGATATACGTTTTACTGCTGACAAGTAATCAAATACAAATTAAACATATATCAGGATTATTATAATATACACTATTATATATACATTAATATACACTATTATGTTCTGTCTATAAGCAATAAAACTAATTCGTCAATTTAGTTCAATCTCATTTGTTTGTTGCCGTCTACACGAACATTGTTTAACCTTCATTACTTCTCTATATTGCGTACTGAAACATGTATAAATCACAAAATTAACACTGGAATTTGTAACGTGAGATACATAGATGATAACTGATAAAATAAGGAAACCGTAAGTGCCAATATGTTCAGCATATACATAATAAGCGAAAATAGAAACAGGAAAAGGCAGTGAGCAAATTATGAAAACCAGCAAAATTGCTATCAGAATCTTTGAAACGGGATTGTTCTGTTGATTTGATTGATTCAGTCTGTTTTTCTGTTGCTTTAGCTTTACTATGAGCGCCACTGTTGTAAGTAAGATAAGTATAAACGGTATTACACAGAAAGTCACCAATCGAAATAAAATCATATATTCCAAACTGCACATGTCAAATCTATATTTAATATTAATATAATTATGTTCACTTTTCCAATCACAAAAGACAAAATAAAGTGAGTTGTTGATTACTGCAATAACTACAGAAATCGCTAATCCAATATATGCACGTATCATTGTACATATACGTTTTGCGTGAAATGGCAACAAAACAGCAACCAATCGAGTTATTGACATTAGCACCGTTATGTTAATGGATGACTGTATAACAATGTCAGCAATAGGTATAAGGATGTTTCCATTGTAATTGCTGATGAACGTTATACTTAATATAGCTAGAACACATATAACGGCATTATCTGCAATAGCTAGAGCTTGAAAGAGAAATGTCGCTACAGTTTTATTTTGCAGTTTTTGAAATCCTTGGAATGCAAGCGTATTTCCGACAAAACCTAGTGTACTTATTGAAACATAAATCCCAACTACCAAAGTAAAAGGGTCTATATGAAACATTTCGAATTTCATTTATTAAACTTCTTAACAAGATATGTATTCATTTGTTTTGTAAAGCAAATCCTCTAATTCTGTTGTTTTAATTTTATATGCATATGCAAGTTTACTGTGCGGGCTTATTGAATGCACATCAATCCGCATTTGAGGATTACTTTTAAATAGACCTATGTCATAAATCTTGCCATAGCTTGAAGTGTGGTTTTAGCTACTAACATATAGATAATTCTTTCACGCATTTATCGATTTTAATGAAACTTTAACAGCACACAATAAAATATCTTATCATTGGAACAATGTCTTTATTATTTCATTACTGTCTTAACAAAGCGGGTATAATAGTGATTTTTGTAACCTGGTGACACAAAATGGTGTCATAAAAGTTGCCACCCATGTGGAATAACATGACTTAAAAGTTCAAACGACACAAAACTAAATGTAGAATAACAAGTAATTAGATAAATCGCTAGGGTACAAGTATACTAAATTGAAATATCTCTTCAAATCAATGAAACAGACACATGAAACACACATAAAACACATGTGAACATATGGTTCAAATCCTATATC
>LQRL01121464.1:0-16781 GCA_001703475.1 Hydroides elegans
GATAAAAGACAAATGGCGAGTGTATGCCAAAGCGTTTTTGTCGTTTGCAATTAGCATGTTTTCCAGTATGAGCAGAGACCCATACATATGCTCCCCCATCTTTAATTCAGTATGTGCCTTTTTTCCCTCGATAAAGTTGAATGGGCGCGGTGATGAATATTTTGGTTTTTCCATGGTTGGAATATTCAACTCACCCGGTTTTTGTTGTGCTCCTTCCGAATGAATTGCTTCCCGAACCTCCGCCACGCTGTGAGGTGATGTAGTTTCGTCACTTTGTTTCGTAACGGTGCATTTAGTATCCGATGATATCACTTTAACAGCCTTTTTTAAAAGGCCCGCTTGTCCCACTGATAGTCCGAATTCGGGCGATGAAATCGTATCCTCAGTAAGTGTCCCAAGTGCTTCAAAACTATCCACTTCATTGTCCAGTAACACAGCTACAGTTTTTTCCTTTAAAAGGAACTCTTTTTGCAATCGCTTAGTGAAAGCAGCGATCGCTTTCTCCTGTTTTTTCTCTGTGTCTCCCATTTTTTTAAGTGTGTTTAATTAAATGAAAATAAATTTCAAACAAGTAATATTCAATATAGATTATAATTTCCACTTGTGCACGCGGCTATCGATATTGAAAAGTGAACGAATCTGAGAAAGTAAGGATGAATAAAAGGCAGCATAACCGGATTCCTAGAAATGGAATTTGCGGTCATCAAGAGAAGGAAGCAATGAGTAATAGAAGAACGGAAATAAAGCGAGAACAAAAAAAACGAAAGGATGGGACCACCTCTACACCATTGTCAATTATACTACAATAAACTGTTACTCATTTTAATTGTAACCATTAATCGTAACACTTGCAATTTTTATTGCATCAAAGACATTACACGTTATTATTGCATTATGTGTCATGATATACATCTAATAGGGGTCCATTGGTCCGTTTTGGTCACGGGTATGTCAATGAAACCGGTTCGACCGGAAATAAAAGGCATTGATAGACTCACAATAATCATAACATAAACATATTGTCGCTGTTGTTTGAAGGATCTTTGAAGTAGGTGCAGTTAGTTCTCGAGTTCAATGATACAGTCGCGCGCACACCTAACTTCTCGATTTCTCTAACGTTTAGCGTTTAGCGTTTAAGGGTTTGCAAGATAAGAATATAGCGTTTAACATTTAGCGTTTGACGTTTAGCGTTTAACGTTTGATGAAAGAACATATAAGAGATAAAGATACGCACTCATAGCGATGTCCTTTATATACCCTTTACACCTGTTGGTGGATATGGTTTAGCGTTTAGCGTTTAACGTTTAGCGTTTAGCGTGTAACGTTTAGCGTTTTAGGGTTTAGCGTTTAGCGTTTATGCGTTTAACGTTTAGCGTTTAGCGTTTGCCACGAGAAGTTAGGTGTGCGCGCGACTGTACATGGACAGTCTACAGTGTTTTTGCAAGCGCTATGCTAACTACAAATCTATACAGCGGTGCTACATTTTTTTTGCGTTTAGCAATTAACGTTTATCGGTTTATGGTTTAAACGTTTTCCGTTATGGGTCAGAAATGCGCGAGTCAATATATCGATATTAACAACAATCATATCATGTATTAGATTTTTTGCAAACCTCACAATGCCTCGTAATAATGACCAACCTTATACAGTTTTGGTAAATTGCTATGAAACAAGCCATCAACCGAACCTTTAAACCACTAAAGGGTGTGGTGTTATGTAAGATTTTGCTTTTGACCTAAAATGAGGTCAGCGTGATGTCAATATGAGGATTTCTTTAAAATATTTACCTGCAACTAGAGGTGACAGTCCTGATCTACAGCTGAGGTACACCTTCATCATGAAGTCATTTTTACCTAAAAGTTACTCATATGAGATGACCATGATGTCATGACGAGGTTTTAAACGTACCTGTAACTTGAGGTGAGAGTCCTGACTCTGGTCTTATTTATGGCTCATCCCTACGATGTTTGAGACAACGTCTAATAATTATGTTACTCATTAAATAATAGTTTTTTTTCTAAATGTACCTGCAACTAGGGGTGAGAGTCCTGACCTGAATTTGTAGTAAAACCTTACCATGAGATCATGTTAACCTAATATTTACTCATATGTGGTCAGCATGATGTCGAGATGAGGTTTTGTGCAAGCTGAGATGAGATGGTTTATTTTAAAACCTACCTGCAACTAGAGGTAAATGGCCTGACCTGTAGCTGTAATATAACCTCATTATGAGCCAATGTTGACCTAAAATTTACTCATATGAGATAACCATGATGTCAAAAGGAGGTTTCAAACGTACCTGCAAATAGAGCTGCGTGTCCCGACCTAGGTCTTGTTTTGGACGTTGAAACAACGTTTTTTTATATACATTGAATAGTATGACACACGTGCTGTTGAGCTTGTTACTAATTAAATGATATGATTTTTTTTAACGTACCTGCAACTAGATGTGAGAGTCCTGATCTGCAGCCTTGTTTTGGACGTTGAAACAACGCATATATACATTGAACATATATATACATTGAATAGTATGACACACGTGCTTGTTTCGAATCAAATGATACGATTTTTCTTTTTAAATGTACCTGCTACTAGGGGTGAGAGTCCTGACCGGCAGCTGTAGTAATGCAGAATCAAAGTCGTGTCATCTTCCCGTTCACACCTGAAGCGAACCAAAACAAATAGAATCAGAAAGGGAAGGGCACCTCATGACACATTTTTTCAGTTGTAAAATCACCCTAAGGCCGCGTTCATGCTTAAGAAAAAGCTCGGAAAAAAGCACGAAACCCGATATTTTCGAAAGCCAAATTTGTATAAAAACATAGAAGTTTATTCCCTCTGTTCACGCAAAAATTTAGGATATTTTCTGCGTGAACGCGCCTTAAAACAATATTTCTTAGACGCACATCAACAAAACAATCCTTGTTGAACATACCAATTCTGCAAACAAAGCGTTCCTTTTTTTCCAAGCTAGCTGATTATGTTTTCATTTTCTAGCCAGCTTGGAATTTATTCCCACAACTTATTGCAAAAACTACGAAGTCATCAACAAAAAATCAAAACCAGCTGGAATTTGGTTGGGAATAGCTTTTGTGGGTAACAGCTCGTGAGGTGCTCTTCAGAAAGGGGATGCACTTAAGATCTAAGATATTATTCCTTAATTAAGGTTTGAGGATCATACGTTATTTCCTGGACCTGAGTACAAGGAGTCGAACTTGTATAACAAAGGTTATTTTTACTAAATGCAAACCACGGCTTAAAACTTAAATGCCTATTGTAAACAACCCTCTCTGTAAAAGGCTCGTGCTCACGACGTCGCGAATACGTCATTTATGTCCATTGGCGTAATTAGGACGTCATTGGAACGTGCCTTGCCGAGAGTGCAGTGCCGTAAATTTGTGAACATACAAGTCAAAGCAAGCCAGGAATAAAGCGATCGAGTCTAGATCCTGCGTAAAATGTATATATGTTGTAGGGTATCTATTCGGTTAGGGCAAGTATACTTGCCCTAGGGTAAGTATACTTACCCTGATTTTTTAGGGTAAGTATACTTGCCCTGATTTTTTTCAGGGCAAGCATACTTACCCTGGTTTTTGGCCTTCAAAAAATTAAAGATACCCTAAATCGCTATGTCCATAATGTGCATGTGTTTCATGGGGTGTGTGAGTCAAACGTTTCGCTTGAATTAGTGGGTTTGATTTGAATGCATGTAGTATATGATTTGCTAATTGAGTGATAATTGCAATTTAAATTCAGCGTTAAGACATTATACATGTTTGGGGTTTGATCTGGAGGGAATCATAGTGAAGATCATATATATTAATAGGTGTTATTAGAATAAGTTTGATTTATTCATGCAAATACCTAGAAAAACACTCCCTTTATTTTATTGCATAACGAGTTTTAATAGATATTTATAGTTTCATAATTATTAATATCTTCGATGCCTTCATTCTTTATATTCGTTAACATTTAAATAATCTATTTAATTTCATTAACACTTAAATAATTTATAACGCAGAAAAAAATAAGTAACGGTACATTTGTAAAAGAAAAACCACAACTTCACGTTAGATGAATCCTTTCCCTTAATTTTACTCATTTTATGATAACATGTATGGCTAGTGTGAAACGATTTTCCAAGTTACCATCCATTTTAAACACCTGATATTTTATAAAATACCAATTTCGAAAAATATAATTCCATCAAAGACAAACAGTTGGGGAAATATTCAACTCACTCATCTAAAATAAACGTTCAACTCATTGATTCCGGACAAAACGTTCGACTCAGGAAGAATAAGCGAGCTAATTGATAAACTCACGGAGCAAACACGACGAATCATGTCCAACTCTCTAATCCAAAGCGAAACGTCCTACTCACAAAGGCGAAATGTTCGACTCACTAAGCCCCCGATAACAATCCTCTCTAAGATCATTGATTATCCCACAATGACTGAACCATGTTTTAAATTGCAATCAATAACTATCAACACAATTGCTAAGAGATGCGAAACGTTCAACTCACATAAACTCACATCAACTCACATAAACCTTTCACTCACTCAAATGAATCATTCGTATGATTATACCGTTTCAGGGTATCTTTAATTTTTTGAAGGCCAAAAACCAGGGTAAGTATACTTGCCCTGAAAAAAATTAGGGTAAGTATACTTACCCTAACACATTCAGGGCAAGTATACTTACCCTAGGGCAAGTATACTTGCCCTAAAACGAATAGATACCCTGCAACATATATATGTATATTGCTTTCCTAAGTCAACAGTATTTTATCAAATACAAATAAATTAATCATACGAAATAATAAATACCTGAACGAAGGGGCTTTGATACTTGTATAAGTCATTGCCGACAGAGAATGGAGAGAGTCCAGGTTCTTCATAAATACGAATATATTGGATCCCAAACTCGAAAGCAATTTATCTTCTATTTTTTCAATATTTCACATAATATTAATACAACATACCTGAAGGAGGGTGCCTTGATACTTTTATATGTCATAGCAAGCAACGAGTGAAGCGCGTCGAGATTCTGAATAAAGACGAACATATTGCTGCCCAACGTCAACAGCAGTTTATCGTATCCGTGCTCGAGACAATAGGAAAAGAAGAATTCGCCGAAGGTTTCTAACACGGTGTCCATTTCTACACCTGTTAAAAAACATAGAATTACATGTGTATGTTTTGTTTAGTCAAATGGTTAAAACATCTAAATATAAAATATATAGCATAACAGCTTCAATGTACTGATATGTGGGTATTTACCCATTCGAAATTGAAAACAAGTTGTTTTCAGCAAAGTTTCCGAAATACTGGTGTCAAAATGTTTTTGACTCCGATTTTTTATTGTCCAAAGTAATATAATTTTCAAAATCGTTATCTAATACTTTTTGGCTAGAAATCGATAGTCCTAAGGTGTCGATTTTGAAACTTTATATTCTGATTTATTTTTTTTTCTAGGAAGGTTAATATGAAGATTCATCTTACCTAGAACCGCTGATGCAGCCCCAATGAGTCGAAAAGTGATACCGTCGGGAAAGTGATGAAATATCATGAAGTGCTCTTTGTCATCTATTTCCGCCTTTTCTCTGTAGATGCAAACAAAAGATGCCGATACGATTAATAAGTGTTTTAATACATTAATTGTAACAATTCATTCTAAACCCTTTCTAGAATATACTGGTTGCTATCTTTAATCTTATCTTGTTGCCCTAAACAAAAAATAAAGTTTATAGTAACAAAAAATATTGTTGGAATTTTTGGGGGTATGCTTAGAGGAGCGAATCGCGTGGTTTGGGTCTATTGAAACTGTACCACACTCTACGGGGATTTCACCCGCACACCTATTCGTTACAAGAAAAACGTATTGACGGAGACGTGTAAAGGAGACAGTCCTCATAATGTCCAAGAAAGCTATTTATTTGAGATAAGTGGAGATTTTAGAAAAAATAAAACTCACTTGATTTTTTCCCAGGCGTCCTCGCCGAATTTCTCCAGCACCAGAGCTCGAACGCAAACGTGGATTTGACCATACTGTTGTGAAACGAAATTTATTTGTCAAAGCATTATGCATCGATATTGATAAACCTATTCATTATCATTTAGTGATATTAAAGCGCTTACTCAATCAAACTTGACACATATCTTTTATCACAATAAAGTAGAATATTTTATAACAATCAATATTCTAAACTTATTTTAATTCGTTTATACATGTTTAGTTGATACACTTTTAAATACAAAGAATTTATTTACTTTAATTCATTAAACAGCAACGTTCAATATTTTACTTATAAAACATATTCA
This sequence comes from Hydroides elegans, assembly GCA_001703475.1. Lineage (NCBI taxonomy): Eukaryota > Metazoa > Annelida > Polychaeta > Sabellida > Serpulidae > Hydroides > Hydroides elegans. The sequence continues at coordinate 6,327 of LQRL01121464.1, forward strand.
AATGATAAATTGAAAAATTAAGGAAAAATCATTTGCATAATTCCAAAGCAAGGATGTGTTATTTACATACAGATATATTTTTGCCTGACTTTCGAGTTCTATTATATGAATTCTTTTATTACATGTCTGCCTGATTGTAATAAACATAGTGAACATTTGAGGCCAATAAATTTTCTGTATTTTTCCAGTTGTTGCGTCATACACAAACAATAACAAACCACACCCAGAAAGCACGTGTTTTTACTACACATTGTTTACGATATTGTGTCACGTGTGTTGTTCATTGATGAAACGTCATGATTCGATAAATCAATATGCGAAGGCGTTTTTTAAATAAAACGTTTGTTTGACATTTTCTCGTTGAAAATATTTTAGATATTAATTACACATACATAAGGTAATGATATGAAACGTATTTGACATTCAAACGTTAAGTTAATTCTTCATTACAGATAAGCAAAGAACTTTTTTGTTTGCTCATTAGTGACATCATCAAAATAGACATGCGTTATTTGGTTCAAACGAAGGGATAACCATTTATTTCATATATATTTCACATGAATAAGAATAATATTTTGAACAAATAAATTGGTAAAAACATGTAATAAAAATAATACTTCATATGTTTGAGGAAAATATGGGAATTTATTGCCCTTGGGAAGTGGAATGGGCAGACCTCAGGCTACGCCTTCGGTCTGCGCATTCCACTTCCCGCGGGCAATAGATTCCCATCTTTTCCTCGAACATATGAAGAATTATTATAATATTAACGCTGTGATGACTGATGTGTCAGTTCGCACCATATTATTATTTTTTTTGTCAGTTTCATTATCATTTACATATTCATACACAAGCAAAGATATTGTAATTGCAAATAAAGCAGTCTAATCGCAGAAAACGCATTTTGCACAAAAGAATATACAAATATAATCATTCTTGACATAGTCTAAGTTGAAAATGTGGTGTATCTAAATCCATCGATTTACAACAAAAACTACACAGCTGATTAAATAAATAAGAGTTAGTAAGACATCATTATATTTTAAAAACATAGCAACATAAGAAGTCTCATCTTACCATTTTATTGCATAAGTAGTCTAAGAAAAACATGTATATCAATGAATAAATATAAATTGGAAAACAATTTAGCTGTTTGTTTTAAATGATTTAAATTTCATACAAAAATGAACAAACGCATAATGAAATCGTTAGCTTAAGATAATGATAAAACATATAATATTTTTTTAACTATCATTTAATGTTTTGTAATTATCTATTTATTATAAAATGACTATTGATCCTTTCCATATGCAAGAATAAAGCAATTTACTTACCAAAAATATGCTACTTGTCACTTAGATTGTTTGCTTTTATAGTTTTCATTAAAAAAAGTCGTAATTTTTTATCCGTTTTATTATTTTTTTTTGCAACTCTTTGCATATTCAATAACAGTTTATCCGTAGCTATCCGTATTTATAAGATTTTTTTACTACGTAAATATGGTTTGGATATTATGAGCCATGATATTATTCTGTTTTTCTCTTTATCTAAATAATAAACTTTTAACTAATTAGTAATATTATGTATTTGTTCCTGATAATCCCCATTTTAAACAAGTCAAATGCAATTTTGTGAAATAGAATTCGTTGCTTTAGGTATCTACATGGAAGGAGAGGGAATCTGAAGAGATGGACAATGAGATACATGTATTAGCAGGTCACTGTAAACATGACCATGTAAATGGAGCATCTGATTAAACAGAGGTGACAATATTAATGATTATGTTATACTACATTGATGTATAGAGGAAATAAAAGATACTCATTGATCCATGTTGCTGTAAATAGATACCAAGGTACCAAGGTACCAAACGTTAATTTGCTTACATCCTTCACAGTCACATCTATTTCTTTCTATTGAGTTTAAATACATTTCTGAATATACTGTTTATACGTTCAATTCTGTTGCTGGGAAATGGACGATTGCAAACGAGCATAATTCACACGTTTTTATCGAATTGAGAGTTAATCACAGGACATACCAATGGTAAATGTTTACTCATAGAAGAGTTTCAATTGACTTATTAATATATAGAGGAGTAACCTTAATCAATGTTGATACATCGAGCGCCGAACCCACTCAAGCCCTACAAACCTGTGAATTACTCATTTATAGTCGCGCGCATTACTAACTGTCCGTGGCAAACGCTAAACGCTAAACGTTAAACGCACAAACACTAAACCCTTAAACGATAAACGTTACACGCTAAACGCTAAACGCTAAACCATAACCACCCACAGGTGTGAAGGATATATAAAGGACATCATTACGAGTGTTTATCTTATATGTTTCTCTTGTATGCCCTTTCATCAAACGTTAAGCACTAAACGCTAAACGCTAGATTCTGATCTTTCAGACCCTTAAACGTTAAACGTTAAACGCTAAACGTTAGAGAAAGCGAGAAGTTAGGACCGCGCGCCACTGTACAATAAACAAGAAACAAATTTTAACGTACATGTAAATGACACACTATGCTGTGTAAACTATGTGCTTAATAAGTTCTCTGTCTAATCGACCGGTTCCCATGCGCGGATCCAGAAAATATTGAACCTGGAGGCGCAACAGTATACATTATCAGACTGAACCGGGGGGCGCAAATTGTTGTCTTACATATAAGGGCGAAAAGGGGGCGTTCGCCGGGTGCGCCCCCTCTAAATCCGCGCTTGGTTCCATTTTATCAAGATCCGCACCTGGAACAGTTGAGGATTGACAAAGGCAAACGGTACAAAAACTGGGGAATATTTTGGAGCAAACATGTATTTAATAAGAATGTCCATGCACTGTCAACTAATACGACATGCTTGTGGACAAAGAATTCTCGCACCCTCATCCTGATGACCCTTGTCCAATTAAAATGGAGTCCCCTTGAGTATTATCCAGGTAACGAGGGTACTCAACGATTTATTCGGGTAAATGTTTATTCTTGTAGCAGCTCTTCCTTGCTTGCAACTTTTTCAGAACAGAACAAAGATTTTTTTTCGAAACGAGTATTTTATTCTAGAATTATGTTTGTAAATATATCACCCAATGCAGTTGTATCTTAATTTTTTCTCTGTAAACGAATCTGTGAGAGAATAATCTTACAAACAGTTGATTCATTGAAATCTTTATTCTAGTTGGAAATTATATATTCTCATGCAATATCTTTTCTGGCTTTCTTGCTTGTAACTTCAGAATAAACATTTTGATGCAAATCAAAAAAGTAAATCGTTGAGTGCCCCTCCCTTGAGTATTATCCAGGTAGGGCCTGGTTCGTTATTTAGGAGTACCCAGCTTGGTGAAATATCAATTCTGCTGGGAACACTGTTTTGCATACATTGTGACAGAAACTAATTAACAAATATGAAAATTCTCTCCTTATTTACATTTCAAGCAATAAGATACAAAGAATATGTTTATATAAAAAATATACTGTGTTATGAGCACATAAGGTTTTAACATGGAATTATGCTCATTTCAGGAAACATTTGGAGGGAATGAAAGAAGGGCACCCCACGACATATTTTTCAAAAAGTTGTTAAATCAACTTAAATCAATTTTACAACTACGAAGAACAACACAATAATGGTTTTTGAACATTTACATTTTGCAAAAATGTGTTCCTTTTTTCCAAGCCAGCTGGGCTGTTTCTCCTTTTCTAGCCAGCTTGAAACAGAAAAGGAACACCTTTTGCGAAAATTGAAATGTTCAATATAACCAAATAATGTAATTTATCTTGCAAATTACAGTTTATAAGATAATTGCAAGCAAGTTGAAGCAATTTAGAAATCATTATTCTCACTAAATATTATGAAAAGTGATACATTGTCCAAAAAGGTGTTCCTCAAACTGCTAAAATCTCCAAGCTAGAATGAATTTTCTCAAAATTTCCAAGCCAGCTGGAAATTGGTGGGGAACAGCTTTTTGGGGGAACAGCTCGTGAGGTGCTCTTCATGAAGCATTGATGAGTATCTATTCTTGCTAGCAACATTTTGCTGCCAACAATATGTGGGTAGCCCTTGCTGGCAAACAAAGAATATATTTTAAAGAATGATATTTCATTATTTTAAGAGGCAGATGAGTTCGTTTCGTACACAAAGAGTCATATAAAGCCATTTTGACCGTCGACATTTTGACCTTTGTTGCCAAAATTGGCGACATTTTGACCGTCGACATTTTGACCTATGTTGACAAAATTGGCGACATTTTGACCGTCGACATTTTGACCTATGTTGCCAAAATATTTTGCTCTAAACGTTTATTTTATTACATGATGAAATATATTCTTACAAGCATTTGTTTTGTAAAACACATTTTATCTGATTTTGGTTTATAGCATTTATGTTTTAAAACACCTTTGAAAAACAACTGAAGGTGCATTCAGGTGCTAACGAAATATAGCTCTTACGGTCTGGCATATTTGGAAGCATGTTCTTATTATTTTTCTAACAAACCCTGTCTTCCAATGTATTCTTCACGGTAAACTCAAAGAGCTACCTAAACGCTCGTTGCTTTTCAAAAAGCAAGTTGTCTCTTTTGATGTCCCATAAGAAATACTTGGAAAGACAGGGTTTGTTGAGGAAAAAAGCAAGCAAAAGCTTCCAATTTATCCAACTTATATTCACTCATATTTCAATTGCGTCACATGATTGCTGGGCCAATATTCCTGGCTAAACTTAAGCTCAAGCTTACCCTTTAAACCAATGTAAAACGTTGGGGAAAAGTTATGTTTAAAGGTCTGTTTAATATGAAAATTTCGCACATAAAAACATGCGAACAGTTAAAAAAAAGTGTTTATACATTTTTACCGAGTGTTTATGATGAATGACTTGTCGCTCTAAGATTATTAAGTTTGATTATATGTAGTTTTAAAAGAACAATATGGTCTTGTCAAGTAATGTGCCTTATTCTTTTGGCAAATGTTTGTCACCGAACACAAATGCGCGAACACAAAATCGCACTCAAAACTGCGAAAAAAGGCCGAATTATTTACTATGTATTTAGTACAAATACGGCGAACGATTTGTTGGTCATTGTTTGGATTTTTAGAACGTTCGCACCTCGCATAAACACTCGGACTGCCTTGATCGCGCTTCTCATTATGAGCAAGAAAACCAGTAAGTTTCAGCTAAAAATTATATCAAAAATTATTTTTTTGACGTTATTTTTGGCAATAGCGAGGCTATATTGAATATATGGCACACATTTTTCTCATAAATTCTAGATCATCATCTTTCAAAACTTAAGGACCATTTTGAAATTTGACTCTTTCTGCGAAAATCTTACTTTTGGGCTTGCGCGACAAATCATAATTTTAGCTGCGAAACTTTCGAACTAAACAGACCTTAAGGCTAAGACCGCGTTCACGTAAACAAAAAAAAACGAAAATAACTCAGAAACCAATAGCTAAAAGGCCACTTTTGTATAAAAACATAACAACTAATCCTTTCTGTTCATGCAAAAAAAAATCGGTCTTTTTGGCATGACTTTCGAAATGTTAGTTTGCGTGAACGCGCCTTTAGATTATAGCGGAGAATATGGTACCTGATCAATGTCATAGGGCATCGAAGAAATACGAATCATAACATATCTTTCGGCAGACTAAACTCAATACGATTAATGTATTTGATACACTACCTTTTTATGTTTGTAGAAGATTTTTTCTCGAAAAAAAACGCGCGGAACCCTCAACTCTCATGTTCATGCGTTCAAGTTTCCATTTATTTGGAAACAATAACTGTAGATTTCCATTCATGGTTTTAAATAAAAACAATGCACAATTTTTATATATAACTACGTTTATGTATGGTGATGTGAAAGCCGCATCCTCTTTCACCTAATACTTTGTAGACAAAGATGCAACAAAGATATGATAAGTGTCTTTGAACAGTCCTACACACATTTTTCAAAGTTTTCAAGAAATGCTACAACTGAATTAATATTCATGACGGCTCTTCAGTTTGCAACGTGTTTATGTCGCTCTTCAAAGGGCTAAAGAGAGGGGCACTCAACGATATATTTTTCTTTTAAAGTTCAAAATTATTATTCAGAAGTTGCAAGCAAGAAACCCAGAAAAGCTACTGCAAGCAAATATACAATCTCCTACCAGAATAAAGATTTCAAGAAACCAATTGTGTATTAGGTTATTTTCTTACAGATTCGTTTACAGGGACTGAATTAAGATACATCTGCATTAGTTGACATATTCACAAACATTATCGTAGAGTAAAATAATCGTTTCGAAAAAATCTTCGTTCTGTTCTGAAAAAAAGTTGCAAACAAGGAAGAGCTGCTACAATAATAAACATTTCCCCGAATAAATCGTTGAGTTCCCTCGTAAAGACATATAACTTCTATTTAGTTTACAGTTCCTTTGTATTCATGATCCGTTGTTTATGATTATGGATTGTAAACTAAGTCAACTAAAGTGCTCGGTCCACTTAATTAATTAAAATATTGAACAGGTGCCTTGGCTGTGCCTCGGAACCGTTCACTATTTTTAATTAATGGACTGACCTCGTACTTAATCATATACTTAACTTTTAAATACTACACAATAGAGAAAATATAAAAATAATTCGTATGTTATACAAGGCATTTATTATATATAAATGGTGAAGATTGGCAAAAAATAAATATTAAAAATAAAACCTTGAAAAAAAAACTAGACAGATAATAAATATGAATACTCTATAAATAACTAAAATCAACAAAGAAATATAGATATATGAACGAAAGTACATTTTTGATATACAGCTCACCGTATAACTGCACAATAATAAAATATTGCTTCCAAAATTTAAAAAGTTATAATATATTGAATAAAATATCTATTACATCGTGTGTGAATGTACCCCAAAATAAACACACATAACAGCGACAATACAAACACTGGGTCCTTTATGTTTCAAACAATCTGAATTCTCAGCACCTTTCCTTTGAAAAGTTGACATAATTTAAGGTCATAGGCCTACCTTTTCTTGCCAATAGAAAAGCGAAAAGAAAAGGCAGGTTTTTAAACTACACCTGTGTAGTAAATGAAAGATGTTGAAGACGGATAGTGTTGATATTTCGAAATGGATAATTAACAAAATAATCAAACGTTAGAGGTTTCATATTGGATAGATTGACTTTTCGCAAGGTTAATATCAATTTTATATTAAATTTATATTTCATGCGATGAGGAGTAAACATCAAACATTTTGGTGTTGAATATTCGTTAAGTTGGTATACCCAAATCGCATGCATTATTTTATGTGTAAAAGTCGATTGTGAAAAAGATGCTTCTTCTTTAATTATTCAATTGATTATTTAATTACTATATCGAACAAAAAAAAAACATTTCGTATAAAATTGTTAATGCAAAGGTGTATATGTGTACTAAACCTCCGGGTTCGAAACACATTTATGTTAACTTGTACATTTGAACCATTAATTTTCTCGAAAACGCCTACGTTTTACATTAAGAGCGCTTCGTATGTTTAAACATACGCTCTATGATACTTTTTGTCTAATAAAACTAAAACTATCGAATTACGGTAAACAAAAGTTTTAAGTTGTATATTATTTACCGTTATAGTTTTTCCTGGTTTATGGATTTTAATGGGTGGGGCAGGTCGGAGTGGAGTTGAATAAGATCATAGGGACATTTGAAGGAAATACAGCAAATCCAAGCTCGATGTTTTTGTATCAATTTAAATTTCGCAGCAATCTCATTCCTCCCGAATCGTTTGACTTAAATGGACATGTCAAATGGAAATACCCACACCTTTTTACAGCTTGAAAAACATAGATTTACCAAGTTAATTAACCCATCTCGTAAACTGTTTCATAAATCAGGTTCATTTAACCGATTTCTTTACAAAATAAACATATAAAGTTTACCAAAATGCGCTTTAGTGAAAAATGAATGTGCCATTTATTTGATAAATGAAGGGGGTGGGTGCAACTTTATGTTACATCGATTTAATCTCGACTGCTTTAGAACTCATGAAATATTTTTAGTATTTGATACTATAGGCATAAACGAAATGAACCAGTCCCATTCTATATTTAATTGGCAACTACAAAAAAAAACATGAAATTCCTTACCTAATATTTACTTCTAATATGTGTCTATCCAGAAGGGCCGGAACCAATAAAAATTACAATTCAAATAAGAGCCGAATGAATAAGGACCGAACATTGTAATCTAATGTATTTAGTATGCATAACATTTGGCCCGAACTATCAAATAAGGGGTTAAGCAACGTTTGCCCCTTTACATGTGCGCTCATGGCTATTGTTTATTTCTGAAATATACAAAAACCTACAGAATTCTTCGCTTAAAATAAATGGTGCACATACCCCTTCAAAATCAAGTAACGGTCCCCCATTTGCAGTCTCTTTATATAGAGGTCACAATAACAATATACAAAGGACCCATGCTTGGATTTACACCGTTTTGAAAAGGCATATGTAACATCTCAAGGATTTTCAAAAACCGGTATTTATGGATAATGTATATAATGTATGTATGGGGGTTGAAGTATTAAAGAAAAACAATGTTTATATCTCGTTGAATGACTTATAGACCATTTTCATTCAGGCAAAATATTCCAACTGAAACCATGCCTGTCACAATGTATTTGCTATAAGATGAGAAAACAAATACTAGTTTTACGTATTTTGATATATTATGTATGGAATTGGTAAATTATTCCTTTACAACCGTGTTGTCTAAAGTATTCCTTATATGAAACAAAAAACGCGATTCGTTTTAAAAAAACACAAGGAACGTGTATTAAGCATTTGAGCTTCTCATACGGAATAATTTTGAACACATGGCTTGTTATGAAATAAAATGCTACCGATGAGACCAGGCCCTAACATATGAAACCAACTTTTACCCTTTCGTTTATGTCAATGTCAATAAAACGTCATTTTGAGTCGCTGTGAAAATCGTTGACTTCAACCCTTTTAGCATAGAGTTATCAAATGACCTATGCACACTTTGTATATCACTCAATCCTCGGTCAATGACCCTTATTCTTCCGCATAAATGACCATTGAAGAATAGACAGCTGTCGAATTTGTATGGTTTTTATTTAAATAATCCAAAAAAAAAAAACGAAATAGGACCAGTCTACATTAGATCTTTAAAATCGCACAAAACTAATATTTGCTTGAAAATGATTTCAAAAATGTTTTGAGTTTTGAGTTTTCCATAGATTTGTATTTGCTAGGGACAAATCCTCGAAAACGTCTCTAATGTAGCCAGACAACGATTGTAAAATAAATTATCAATTATTTTAATTACTCTAGGCCCTGGCCTCATCTTGAGCTTCGGGATTTGTTTCAACCAAACATTTTTTGTGTTCTTTATAAGACGTAACACATTGAAACAGCCAACTGAATATTGAAAATTCCGACGTCTGAATTCAAATGGCAACAAACGGGTTGTTTCTAACGGGTTGTTTCCAGTGAGTGTTCCTATGTAAGCAGGGCCTAAGTATTAAACTATGAAGTCTATGGATATAACTCAATAATGCTGTGTTATTTTGACGTGTTATTGAATAAATGTTCTTCAATCAGGTAACAGATAGTATACGTTTACTGCATTTAGAATAACAGCGCTGCTTTACTCAGATGAGTAAAATCCTATCAAGCTTGAGACTTCATACAAATCGAAAAAAAAAATGTTGACTGCTATAATGAGACTTGACTTATTTGTACCTTTTTAGTGGGCCAGTTTGTCAAATATAGGGTCTGTTCACATGGGAGGCGGCAAGGAGCGGCAAGCGGCAATATACTTATAAGTGCTTTATAGGACTAGCAGAGCTCCTGCCGCTTGTCCTATAAAGAACATAAGAGTATATTGCCGCTTTCCGCTCTTTGCCGCTTCCCATGTGAACAGACCCATGGACCTAGACCATGTGTCAAAGCGGTAGGTACAACATAGAATCCATATGGCAAGATAGGATGTCCATATTTGGTGCTGTTTCTCCAAACCACTCGTACCGTGATGTATGTGCTCTAAGCAAGCGTTCACTGTTATATGATTAACAAAAAGATAAACTAGCGAACCCTATCATGCCCATCCCCCAACCCGTAAGTAACGTTAAATTTCTATCGGATAATGAAAAGTTAAGGCTTTGATGGTTTGAACCCGGATATCAACGGTAACATAGAGCGTTCACCTGAAAATGCAAACGGTTGATTAAAATTGTACAACATATACATATATGGTTGGTTTACGATTTGTGAAAGCCCTATAATCCGTATGCAAACAGTATACACATGTTCGTTAACGCAACATCAAACATACATATCATAATATGTTAATGTAGAATTTTCCCTATTTGGTATGAGCTCATTCGGTTGCACGTTTTCAAAAACGGTCGTTGGGTGGACAAGTGCCTCGATATAAAGATCATG
>LQRL01121475.1:2975-13677 GCA_001703475.1 Hydroides elegans
TTTGACAGTATTGAATGGTCATATTTGGCTAAGGTGTTATCGAAATTCAATTTTGGCGAAACATTCCGTAGATTGTTTAAAATCTGTTATACTAATATATCAAGTACAGTCATGAATAATGGACATACATGTGGGTGGTTCTCAGTTGAAAGAAGGAGTACGTCAAGGATGTCTATTATCGTCAATTCTTTTCATATTGTGTATGCATTTTAGCACAGCAAATTCGAAATAATGAAAATGTGTCACTGTATAGATATAAAGACAAAACATATAAAATATCTCTCTTGGCAGACGATGCAACATGTATATTTAGCAATATACTACAATTAGATATCATATTTCAAATAATAGGCCCGTTCTCGCAAAACTATGGGCTCAAACTCAATATTCAAAAACCACAACTTGTGTACATTGGACCATGGAGGATCAAACCAAATATTCAACATGAGTTATCAATCAAACAGACTGGAAGCTTCAACATGCTAGGTGTAAAACTGGGAGTTAATCGTACTAAATGTGAAAGTGTTAATTTTAGTTAAAAAATAAATAAAAAGGGTGTTTTAAGTTCAATATATGGAAACAAAGAGGACTGACAATTTTCGGCAAAGTACTGATCGCTAAGTCGCAAGGAATATCAAATTTATTATATACATTAAGTTGTTTCGATTGTCCCGAAAAATACGAGAAACAAGCACAGTTAACTGTTAATGAATCGGACATGAGTTTTATTCCATTAAACCTGATATGTCGTTGACGAGTTTTTTTTTCAAGAAAAAAATGCAAAACGCTAGTTTTCTGAGTACATTTGGAATATTTTCAGGTATGGTACAAACAATTTTTTATCAACTACCTATAAACTCACCTGAAACAAGTATTTGAGAAAAATATAAATTTGATAAGCAATAAAGAAAACACATGTAGAACAAAGTGATAAGCACGTTCGCTCTAAGAAAATAATTAAAACAACGATAGCTCAGATTTGACGTATTTTATAACATGTTTTCTTCCATTCCTTATACATGTAGAGTTTTCGGCTTTTTTGCTGCAAACGAGAACAATTTTAGCCGGACGATTTTAATTATAGCCTTTTTGTTCAGCCAGTTGCAAGTGTTGCTCGTATTATTGATAACTGACGTATGTTATAGACCATCACATTGAAATAGTCGACATTTGATATTAAATGTTCTACTTTAGCAATTAGTTTAAGTTATAATTTCCAATATGAAAAATATGCTATTCATATGTATTATAGGTGCATCAAATCAGTATATTGACGCATAACTAAAGAATGATGTTTGACAGTTTGTTGTATTGTTTTATTAAGCCATGTTATTAGTTCAAAAGTTTATCGAAACAAAAAAAAAGTAGGAAAATATCGCTATATATAACTTCAATAGATGCTGTATTATTGGTTCATGTTTTGCAATTAAATAAACAAATCAAATGCCGAATCATATACGTGCCTGAATAAATGTTGTCTCAAAACTCAAGGTAACTTGCTGAATACTACCTCCCTCACATTTTTAAATTGAAGTATATAAGACTCTATCTATGGGGATAAAACTTAATTTTGGGTGAATCTAATGAAAAGTACATCTAATATATCGATAAATATCATTATTTCAGTCTCAAGTTGGACCCTCAAATAAATAGGTAGAATCGCAATATTTGTTTAAAGTGTCCACTTATTCAAGGGGCTGTTCTATTTTTATTGATAAAGCATAATTGAAATCAATGCAAAGAGCCATTTGTTTCTACAAGATCAGGAAAATTGACTGCATGATATTTGTGGTCTGCTCTTGGTCAAAAAGCAAATAAACATTTATTGTCCAGCAGAATTGGCATTTCACAGAATAAATCGCTGGGTACTCCTAATTTGACAAAATCAAATAAAATCGCATTAATAAATATATATGAATATGTTTGCATTACCTGTATAAAGCGCATGTGAATTATAACACTCGTTTTCCATTATTTCTGAAATTAGAATATGCAACACATTAAAATACATGTTTACGTATCGTGCTCTCACCATCTTGTCATACCTTGTTTTAAACCATCATTCGATGGAATTTGAAATTGAATTACGCATTCATCAGGAACACGTTGAGCTACTATGATTTGATATATCACGGATGGATTTCGTGACATTGCTAGTGTCTCAAATTAGATTATGCATATAAAACATTTTATATAGTTTAATCAAATACTGACACAAAATCGACATTACCTCTACAGTAATGCACATTGCACCTCTCATATAAAATATCCTTGTTTCGAAAAGCTAGACAGCCAGTGTCCCATATGTTTGCAAAAGTCCTGTACAAAATATATCCAAGAAAGAAATGTTGGTTATTTATCATTGTAACGCAGACATCAAGTATCTAAATATCCGGTGCAAAGACTTCAAAAACCACCGATCAGAAGTTATCCGGCCCTTGCTATTTGAAATTGATTTTATGCTACGCTACGATACGGGTAATTCTAAATTCATTTTTGAACAACTCCCTCTAGATGAAATTGTCCCCCGTTTCATTATTATTGTTTTTTATCATATAACGTAAGCTAGTCTAGCGCTCGAGGTGGCATCAACGGGCAAACGACCGGAAACGATGAGACAAGGAGACAAGGTGTGTGTAAGGACTTAGTTAACAATTACCGGGGAGGAACGAATAGAAAAGCCACAAGAACTTTAAATTGTGATTTAAACTACTACCCTGACCACTCAGAAACGTAAGAACGTTCCAAAGCAGGAATGACATCTCAGCAATTTCTACCCGAGCTCAGTAAAATGTTAAAACGCTGCTCCAGAAGACAGATACTGGTAGTGTGGTCTAAAAACACATGCTCTGGACGAATGCACAAGACTGACCAAAAACATCATGGGGCATATAAATCAATGAACTAACATCTCGAAGTCGGCCGCGAGTGGGTAGGGACTAAGCCTTTTTGGGGATTTTCGATGTAGCTGGTCGCTGTCAGATATACAGCTTTATAACACCCGTGACACAACTCGTAACGAAATAGTCAATTGATCTAATGTGCAATGCTATATACTAATTATATATGCTAAGTATATTTCAGAAGGTATATATTGATGTCATTGACTTATTGGATACTACTTGCATGCTGTAGTATATTAAGATTCAATTTATCAAAGGAAATACAATATGTTTTACGAAGCGACGCTATGGTGAAAGCCATTTACTGGAGCTTTTAACTTTAGTATTGAGGATATTCGGATGGCCCAAAGAAACATGGTTAACATAACGTATTCAAAAATATGCAATATATTGAACCTATATCCGGGTACTTACCGACAATGATTATCCACTTCATTCCAATTGTCGTCTGGAAACATGCGAATCTCGATGAACCTTATGAAATCGTGGGTTGTGTCCAAACCTTTCAAAAAAAATTGCTTTCCGAATTAATTATAATTGATCCCATACATGCATAGACACCCGTCTAAAGTGGTATGGATGTAACCTCGAACTTAAACTAATTGACCATTTTAGTACACACCCTCCCCCTTAAACATATAGTTTGGTATTGGGTGTCAATTTAGTTGTAATCAAAGACATAAGGAATCAAATAGAGGTCTTATTAAATAAGATTCGGAGAAACATGTGATATAAAAATGTCAAAAAATAATTTATATTTTGGAGGGGGCGTTTACTCGAGGGGCTTTAAATCAAGCGAGTAAAATAGATTGATCGTTAGTAAGTTATGCATCGCTGTAAGAAACTACTGAACTCTGAACCCATATTCTCCGCTTTAACCTTACTCTGAAACACTCTTCATTGATTTTAAGGGTAAGGTTAAGGTTAAGTGGAGCGGCGAATATGGACTCTAGCATCTATATATATAGTGTTTTGCAAAACCTAGTAACAACCTTTTTGATAGTTTCGAGATAATCGATAACAACCTCCGATCCATTACTAAGAATTACTAGGTTTTTGAAGAGATGAATGGCGTGTTATCTCACTACATATTGGAGTTTCGTAAATGTTGCATTGATAATATTATGTGCAATAACCTAGTAACTCGATATCCAATAAAAACTCATTTTTTTCATATTTTGGCAGTTACTAGGTTTTGCAGAACATTGTAGATATGTACCAGCCAGAATAGGCGCCTCCCAGGGAATGCATGGGACTCCGAGTTGTGTGTGAGAAACATTTCCTGTGTATGAGTTGTTATCAAAAGCCAGATATTCTCCAATTAATCCCGCACACGTCCCAGGTCCATACGCTGAAATTGTAAAAGCTATCAATGTAGTGGTGAAACATTCATAAAAAGGGCAAAAATTTAACATTGATGATGTGGTTTCTTCCGATATCTTGAGCTTTGAGTAACAGGCCATTTTGTCGCTAGGTCAGTAGAGCTTCGTCATCAGACGGCATATTTTGATAGTATTTATAGGTATAATTGATTAAAAATAGAAGAGATATAGTTGATTTGAGTTGGTTTCCTTTGAATATATTTGATATTTTGAATACCATTGTATAGTGTCGCTGATCACAAAAACTGAATAGTTGCCAAAGACATATGATAAATAAGACTAAGAAGGCATACCCACAACGTTTTTGGGTGATAGACCTCTAACTGACTTCATACACTCTTGTTTATAAGTGGTAGATTCTATATATGTGAATAGTTTCTCTAGAACTTGTTGAATGCCTGTCATGTGTAATGATCAGCACCGGTAACGTGTATGAGAGATTTCAGGCATATTCTTTGTGTCGGGTATTTTGCAGTTAAGGGAATTTACTGTGCAAAAAGTATAAAATTTAGACTGGCCTAAAAACAGTTTAAGCAAGTCAAGCCCCCTCTAGTTATAACTATTGACGGTTTTGATTCTCACTTTTGCATATATATATTTGGTAGATTTGCTGCCCGATATATTTCCCAATATCTATCTCTATTTATGCGATCATGTATTCATTTACCTGATTTAAATTGTAGTTTCAAATTATAAGATTTTATTTACTCTTGTAAAAATACATTTTTATAGACACACTTCATTTAAACCTATTTGCCATATCTTAATTATCTATAATTTTGGATTATATCTCAGCCTGCTAAAAAAATGACATTTTTGGTCAATTTCTAAATAGTCACTGTCTTTTCCTCATTCTTCATTGAATGTATTCTTATGAATTAATACAAATTGTGCATACCTGCTTCACAGCGAACCCCTTTGAACCCAAGCGTACATTGACACTCGTAGTTACGATAACCGAGGTCGATACATGTGCCTCCATGGACGCAAGGATTTGGGTCACAATCGTTATAGTCGATCTCTAAAATACAAAGGACAATGTCGTTAACTCAAGCATTGCGTATTTTGCGATTCATTTATTATGCCTTTTTCACGAGCTAAGGTCAAACTTCCGTGAACGCAAGGGTTTGATTTGTAATCGTTATAGTGTGAAATGAAGTTTGAATTATCAAGATTTTAAAATGTAATCGGACCATCACGATTTTTGAATGCAGGGTCATATTCGTCCTTCTCCTCTTTTTGCTACATGGTACGTTTCGTGTATAACACATGTGTTACATAGTTTATATGTAATTTGTAAAGTTTGAGAAAACATGTAAAGTATGCAATACATTGTAAACCTCTTAAAAATTGCATTAGCATGATCAAGTGTGGTCGTAATAGCATTGGCGTTGTATTTTGCATTGGGGTAATTGTACAAAGTGATATATGCTGCGAATATTTACCTGGACACAGTTCAATGATACAATTTTCCATTTCGACGAAACCGTCTATCATCACAAAACACCATGGTCCATTTACATCGCCATCAGGATTTCTGCAATATCAAAAGATGCAACCGGTTAGTGCAAAGTTTACAGACAATCACCTCATTCTAACAACAATAACGGTTGTTGTTTTAAAAAAGGTGCCTTGGTTTAATGATGAAATTAAAGTCTAACAAAGAACACGGGAACATCGAAAATACATGGATAAACATTAAAATAAACAAAAAGGAAAAATAATATGAAAAAAATACATGTGAAAAACATTGCAAAGAACATGCCAAAAATATTTTCAAAATGCTGATAGTGACTTTCAAGATCACTCATGGCCTAGCGCCATGTTTCTTGAAGAATTAGTGAAGTTGAGAACTAACACCAGATGCGTAAGATCCATAGGAAACCATCATATATTTAGAACCCCGCACTTCAATGCCAAATCATATGGATACGTTTAAGCGTAGAGGCGCCACCACTATGGAATAAACTTCCTAACCATATACGTAGCATTACAAATCATTCTAGCTTCAAACTGAAATTAAAGCTTGTTGTTATTTTCAACTGCTTATCAGAATTGAAATCATGTCTTTAAAGCTGTATCATATCATATCATATATAAATGTCACACTATATTATGATGATGATGATGATGATGATGATGATGATGATGATGATGATGATGATGATGATGGTGATGATGATGATGATGATGATGGTGATGATGATGATAACGATGATGATATTGCAATAACACTATTGCTTGATAATTGTAAGACGTTCCTCAATAGGCTATTCAATTTCTTGATATGATTTTTCTTCCAATAAGGACCAATAGCAAACATATTACCTGCATTTATTGCCTATTTCGTCGAAGCTGCTATCCGGAAAAAGGACAAGGTCCCAAATGTGCAGACGCTGGTCATATTCTACCGGAAGTTCGCCCCATCTGAGGCACATCCGGTCATTTTCAGTCACGTGAATATTACCCGTATACGGAATGCCCTTCCTCTGGCAGTTGTAGCTGGAAGCTGATGAGATCCAAAAGATAACTTTACTAGTAGGATTATCCTAAGATTTGTTTGTGTTTATTTTATATGTAAAGACACATAATGATACGTATGCGTAAATGAAAAACATATTAGTATATCAAATAGCATGGGGCACACATATGTTTTCGTTTTCAAACAGCGGAAGAAAGATAGTAAGAAAAGATATAATGACAATACCTCATGAGTGGCGAGTGAAATCTGTCAATTCTCTGAGGGAAAGCAAAAAAATAGTTTCACGAGAGCGAAGCTCGAGTGAAACTAATGTTTTGCTTTCCCGAGGAGAATTGACAGATTTCACTCTTCACGAATTGTAGTATTGTTTTTATTCCTAGATACTTGCACCTGAATGTCAAATTCATTGAAATAATGTATAAAAATAAAATCCCCGAAAGGGCCAAATATAGATCTTTTTAGTAATTTGGTTTGGACCCATCAGTATTAATAAAACGATTATTAATAATTAATCAAATATATTTAAATATTTCTATCTTTATTATGTCCGCTTTTTTGCATTTAAAATTAATTAATATTCGTTCTAGAAATAATTTTATTCACGAGCACCCTACGAAACTGCCCTCTATTATTTCAAAATTCATATAAACACAATTGTCGCACATATAAAAATTGATTTACTAAAAACGTATGCGTCATAAATACGAGCCCAATTGTGACGCAATGTTTTGCGTAGAAATACTGTGACGTAAGCACGCGAATGCATAAGAACAATGGAACTTGTAAATAAACACACGTTAAAGCAAATATGTTTAAAACGTGATAAAAAGTTATCTAGATTACAAGTATAATGTTTAAAATCATTGGGAATAAAGTTGTTATTCCTTTGTTTTGGATTATATACTTTATTACCAGTTTCAACGCATATGACTTGATGATTTGGGGTATGTAGATGTTTATGTTCGTTTTAAAACATGGGTTGGAGACTTGCTAAAAATCAGCATTAAAATGGCCTGGGTGACGTCCGTTTTAAACATTATGTCACCCCGTATGTCACTCTCATCTAGGAATAAAATGTCATATCTTTAGATCTTGAAACATATTCCATCATTACATATAAGCTGTCCATAATGGTATGACATGAAATATCTCATGCGTGGACATTCTTTCAGAGAAAATACATCATCGCTTATATTAACATCACAAGTTTTGATTTTGAATCTACCACAGAACATTTTATATCTATTCATATGTCTTCATTTGTTTCGCTAGCTGTTGTGCGATTGAGATCAAAATAACATCAGAGCTGAAAGCGCCAAGTAGTTACAGTGTCTAAAAGTATATTTATCTTGCAGACAGGATCGTTAGTTGACCCTGATTAAGTACATCCGGTAATTTGTTTCGCGAGATTAAATTATGCATATTTGATGAGTTCTAATCAGGGGGACTTCAATGTAGCCAGCGTTTGTTTGCTTGCTTATAAATATTCTAACATCATAAACAATTATAACATAGATTTTGAATTTATTTTTACTAACAGTACATTAAACAACTGTTAGAACTTTCGGGCAATCTTGGATTTTGATAGAAGAATGAAACGGTCTGTTTAAGCGCGCTTTAATTTATTATGTATTAAAAATAAACTAACCCAGTAACCCGATATGTCTTTTGGAGATGTCTAGTCCACAGTTTTATGTATTTTTCTTTAACCCCATAAAATGCTTATGATAATTAATAATAATAAATGGTAACGTACTTGTCGTATCAATTTCTTCAGTCGTCTGTATGTCTTGCATCGTTGTTGAGACGGATATTGTTGTGGAACCTAGATATATATATATGCATTGAGATTGTATGAATATACAACAGTAATGCGTTGACTATTTAGTAACCATATCTAACATGAGTTTTATTATGTTTTTGCATTATCGAAAAAAACTTTACAATTTTACAAACAAAACCATTTAACATTAAGGATTGTTTGACCTCGAAATTAAGTTTATAGATCCATGAACAACAACTTGCTTCATATCACTTAAAATTGTATATAACTTGTTTTAAAGTTTGTATAAAAATCGTGCTTATCTCTAACTTGATCTTGCAGCGTAAATTTGTGTAGTTGCTACGGAAGTTTCAACAGTAGACAGGTTTGATTGTTCATTGATTTCTTTTTCTGTCCCTTGCTTAAAGTCTGAACAGAAACACATTTTGAAAATTTAAATGAGATAAAATACTTTTAAAATAACGCATCCATATAAAGGCTAAGACTAATCCAAAATGTCACTAAGACATTCATTTATACATGTGAATGAATAAATAGAAGTCTCAGACCGCTGAAAATAAAGCTCAACACATACATTATGCGCTTTAAACTTAAACACTCATTCTTATAAAATCATAGGATGTTTTTCCTTGTGTTCCCATCGAAGGTTTGCATCACAGGTTGCGCTTTCGAATGAACGTAACTTTAAAGCAATTTGAAAGCCGATTATGTACACGTATCTCGAGATTAATGCTTTCTTTTATATGATATCCTTTTTGACCATATTTGTTATAACGATTTTCTGATGCTCCTTTTTCTAAACCGAACATTCTAGAGGAATAACTTAAATGGTAATATAAACACGTAATAACATAACAACAATTTGCTTGTGTTTATTATTTCAAACTTAATTATTTATTTGTCGCCCTAAGCTAAAGATAAACTCAATATAAATGAAAAAAGTTTGTTTAAAGGAACGTAGTTGTTCTCAGTAGCTCCATCTCAATGCACAGTCTTCATAATATCAGCCTCCAAAAGGTGTTATATATAAGTATTATAAACTTCGTACGCTGGAACAAGCGATACTCGATTATTTTTTACGAGTCCATTCGTCATTGTGTGTGTGTTTTCTAGGATATTTTCATCCCACCTGTCAATGAAACGCATGAATTAATTTACCTTTATTCTGCAAGACGACATAAATGCCTAATCCTGCCATGAAAAGCAGCACACTAAACACAGAAATAGATGTGATAACAGCAACCTTCTTAAATGGCATTTTAGAAACTGTTGCGTCTGGCGCTTGCCAAGCCGTGGACGAGCGTCCTGATTTGCTCATTTCCAATTATATACATTCATTTTGTATCACGTGATAAGTCGTTTTAGTGATAAGTCCTTTAAGAGTACAACCTGAATTTTACTAATATGTATTTTTCATACTGTATTATCTCGACAGTGTCTATGATAAGTCTAGGAATAAGACAAAATTAGTTTAGTTTTGTCAGAAAAAGCTCCTTATGCTTAGACTCAGCGAAGCTCGTTTGATTGACCTGAGTAAAATGGCCACATCAAATATAACTAACTTAACGGCTATATTTAGTCCTTTCTAATAAAGCTTCTGTAATCACTTTCTCAATTAACAGCGGCGTTGACGATTTAATTAAGCAAAATACAATGTTCACTATTCACTTTCATTGTTTTTTTTGTGCAATGATCATTTCAACATCACCGCATATTGCTTATAAACGAATTAATTATGAATGAGTTGTTAATCGTGGTCTTTTGCACGTTTGATATCTTCCCGGCACACACTCTTAAATGTCTTTGGATGATTCAAGTTCAATTCCTTAAATATATCATTGATAAACATTCAATTTTTAAGGGGCAATCGACAAAGTGTCAATATTATAAATACAACAGTCGGAAATGACGAAATTATGGCAGTGTCCCTATTCGTACCTGTCTTAGTAATATCTTTTCGTCATAGTTATAATTAACTTCGGTTGAATTGAAGATCAATTATCCATAGACATTGAATAGCGTGTGGCGGTGAAATATCAGAAATGCAACAAAAACACAATAAACTACTTATTAATAATTAATGTGTTAATTAGCAATATGTGGTGATGTCTAATTGATCGTTGTGTAAAAGACATGACAGTAAATAGTAAAC
>LQRL01121475.1:13781-31871 GCA_001703475.1 Hydroides elegans
TAAAAGACATGACAGTAAATAGTAAACATTAAATATAGATTCAACCGTCAAAGCCGTTGTTTATTAATTAAGAAAGTGATTACATTACCTCTATTGGGAAAGGACCAAATATAAACATGTGTGTTACGTTTACGTTTACGTTTACATTAATTAAATGAGCTTGATGGATTCTAAGCATAACATTAGTTTTCTAAAAACACTAAAATAAGTTTGTCATATTACCAGACCTAACATAGACAATGTTTAGGTAATAAGTTAAACAATATATTTGTAAAATTCGGGTTGTTTTCCAAAAGTGACTTAACGCAAACACTACAAATCAAGTGATACAGCGCGGATATATACAATTATAAATGAGCAACTTAGGAAGGCAACCGCCAGACGCAGCAGTATCTAAGATGTCAATTAAAAAGGTTGCTGCGATAACAACGATTTCTGTGTTTGGTGTACTGCTAGTTCTGGCAGGAATGGGCACCTATTTCGTCTTGCAAGATAAAGGTAAATTATTTAATGCGTGTCATTCAAACGTAGCGACGATACACTCAAAGAAACACGACAACACAATTAAGAACTGACTCTTACGCAAAATGAAATTAAAAAATTGGCGCTTCGTCCCGGCGTACGAAGCTTCTTATACTTAGAGAAAGCAAGTTGACATTGACTCTTAATCCGATTGTCCGTTGAGATTCACAAACTGAGGACGACTTTGTTCTCCCAACGAATTTTTGTTTATCTTGAGTTTTTCTTTTAGCTTAGGTCGACAAATAAATAATACATTTTAAATAATGAAAATGTGCGAAAATTGTTTTTGCAAATTTTCAAGCTATTTATCCGTGTCTAAAATGCTCGGTTCAGACAAAGGATAATTATAAATCAGACAAATTATAGATATTATGAACACCTCAATCACATATCAGATATTAAAAATCACCATCCACGTGTAAGAAATCAAGCTAAATCAAAGGAAAAGGGTTATCTGGAATGTTAAGATGGCATTTCCTAGAAACATTTTTTTAAGAAACATCTCCCAAATTGTTTCAAAGTTACGTTCATCCAAATTTTAAGCGCTAAATGTGATGCAAACTTTTGGTTTAACTAAAGGAATAATATCCTATAGTTCTATACGAATGTGTTCGTAAGTTTACCGCGCATAAATTGTGTTTTAGCTTTATTCGAAGCGGGCGAACGCGATAAGAGGTTTATTTTAATTTATTTAAATGTTTATGTTTATTTGTATGTCATAATGCAATTTTTTGGTTAATCTTATCCTATATATGGATGTGTTATGTTTTCAGTATAATCAGATTTTTGAAATGTGTTTCTTTTCTGAGTCTAAGCAAGAGACACAAAAAGAAACCAATGAACAATCAAACCGACAAGATTCTGATATTTCGTCTACTGTGGAAGGGTCCGTACAGCACTTAACGCTACAAGGTCAGGTTAAACATGAGGAATATTTACAAGTTTAAAACAATTTATACACAATTTTAAGCGATAGATTCTATACAGCGATCAATAAACTTTGTTTCCCAAGTCAAAAAATAGTTTATGTGTTATAATTGTGTTTTGTCACTTAAATTTTGTTTGATAGCGCAAAAAAAATTATTATTATGTTAAATATGGTAACAAAATAATCAAAGCATCGCTGACTTGTTATCAACATTAATCAGATTTATTAGTCTAAATAAATTATTCAAGTTTATTTTATAAAGCGCTTTGGACAATAAGCTGTAAAAATGCGCTATATATGAACCAGTATAATTATCGATTTGCGAGGCACTGTGGTATATTAACGCTGTTTTATATGGAAATTGTTGATGGTTTGCTGGCTTCAAATGAAAACAGCGGGCCGAAAGTTACATTTGAGCCCGCTAAATTGGGTTTCAAATAAAAACGGCCCGCTTGCTTGTTTCAAAGTATATGTTTTCCCCATAAATGCTATATTTTTTTTATTTGCAACGGCGTTTCACTTGGTTATTATTTAATATTTGATAAACATTAACTGTTACATTTAAGATGGATATCCTAAGTTGAAAAATAAGTGGCAAAATATATAGAACAAATCTAAAATTTAGAAGGGACATCGATGGGATTCGAACCTGGGTTGCAAAACATCGAATCTCGCTATCACGCACCTAAACCACTAGGCCACAGGAACACTGTTAAATTGGTGCTTTTAAATTACAGATATAATTCAAAAATCAATAAATCAATAATTGGTAAAACAATGCAATATGCTTATGAGATGCCATTGAGTATCCATATAAGGTAAATCGATATTAAGTGAGTATGATTGTGCTCAAGTCTCATTGCCATCGGGAAAAACTATTCATCGATGAATTCATCAGATATCTTCGTTATTTTGTTCATTAGTAAAATTCATTGTTTTTTAAGTCGCGAATATTTATTAAAGTAATGCAACATTTATACAATTGTACAAACATTGTCAATTTAAAGTTGGTATAATTCATTTTAAAAGAAAATAGCGTGTATATGAAGTCGAAGTGGACAAATGTGTGTACCTCTTAAATCAATGATAATAGTAATCACATTGTTTTAGCCGGCGTTAATGAAATTTGAGTCCCTCAGTTTTCATTTGAAGCCCTTTTTTATCATTTGAATCCCTCACATAACATTTGAGTCCCTCACAAGCTCGGGCCTCAAATGATATGTAGCGGGCTTCAAATGATAAAATGCGGACTTCAAATGAAAACATCGGGCCTCAAATATCATTAACGCCCGCTTAAACAACGTGATTGGTATATTATTATTATCATTATTATTATTAACACATAATCAATATATATAGTGTCTACAACAACATCAGTCTCAAAAGCGATGCAAGACCTTCGAACGACTGAAGAAATTGATTCGACAAGGACGTTACCATTTACTATTATATTTTATCATAAGAATTTCATGGGGTGTAATAAGAATACATAAAAACACAATAGGTTACTTGGTTATTTGATTATAATATATACTAAGCTACAGTCAAAACCACTCCTAAATGGACTATCATGGGCACAATTTTTCTTTTCAAAATTTGCATTTATTCGTCACATACAATTAATGAAACTGTGCTTATACGGGCATATAAATATATATGTAACAATAATGATATTTGTCATTCATAGCAAATATGTATTTAATTTAAAGCTATTGTATGTTTTATAAATATTTTTCTTAAGTTTTTTCTAAATATTTTGCAATCATTGGCAAGATATTTAAATATAGAAGTAACCGGACTGGTCAAAACTCGGGGGGAACTCAACGATTTATTCGGGTGAGTGTTTATTCTTGTAGCAGCTCTTCCTTGCTTGCAACTTTTCCCGAACAGAACAAATATTTTTTTCGAAACGATTTTTTTTTACACTGGGATTATGTTTGCAAATATATCAACCAATGCAGATATATCTTAATTTAGTCTCTGTTAACGAATATGTAAGAGAAAAACCTAATAAACATTTGATTTCTTGAAATCTTTATTCTAGAAGAAGATTGTATATTTGCTTGCAGTAGCTTTTCTCGGTTTCTTGCTTGCAACTTCAGAATAAATATTTTGATGCAGACCCGCGTTTTTAGCTTAATTAGAAATATCTGATAATCTTCATTTATACAATAAATAGATTGAGATCAATAATTTTAGATAAATCGTTGAGTGCCCCTCAAAACTGAATGAACTATTTAATGCTCATTTAAGAATTATGTATGATGCGGTTTAGATTTAAAATCGTCATTCAATTCATTCAATTAAAACAGATATTTGTATTATTGCATCATGTTTTCAAATGATTTATTAATACACTGTTCAAAGATGTAGGTCATATAATATATTATGTATGGTTTCTGAAATAAAAAAGCCCAAAATTGTATTTTTTATCAAACGCAAGATTCTAAACTCATCATTCCACCTTTTGTATATCTATGCATGGGATTTCTCCACAATTTTCGCTTATTTCTATGAGTGAGTTTGGTTGCTTAAGTATACGAATAGAAATATATATTAAATATTTTATATTATCTTCATTCATTAAAAGGAATATAATTTTGTTAATGGAAGTGTTTGCCATATTCAATAAAGGTTTTAAATCATAAAAGCATATCAATAGATTTTATGTCCATCGGATCGAAAACCTTATAACTTATAATAAACGGTTATACCTGTATGTACATGTATATAAATGAAAAGCGATGATTCGAGAAGTGTATTTATTGACAGTCGACTACAATTTTCCAGTGGGAAGAAACACAACTTTGCTAGAAATTCTTGGTATTTCAATAAAGACTTTCAAAATCAACAATCACAGAAATATCAATGCATTTAAAGTAAAATTATTTTATAAGACAAATGTTGAATAATAATTATTCGTAAAGACAGTTTATATAAAATGAGTTGAGATAATATAATACAATTTGCATGCATCGTTTTCAAAGTTATACGAAAAAAAAACAATAAATATTTTTTCCTATTTTCAATTCCAATACATATGCGTTGTAATGTAAATATATCACATATTATGTTATGTTTAATGTTTACACATTTACAAATATACAGAAGAACCTAAGTACATAAGAAATACAAGAAAGTCTCTATTGGCCAAACCTAAACACATAAATACAACATTCAGTTTAAATAATTCTCAATCAATTATTGATAAAATAACATGTGTACCATATAATGTAAAAAGCTCGCATGTCCAATAGCAAATAAAATACAATATCATGTACCAAATAATGAATATTCAAAACACTCACACTATCACACTTCCGATAGATCCATATTCAAAACGCTCCGTATATCCTTGTCCCTCTCCTTATTGGCATGTCTCTCCCGTTCGGTCGATGTCGTAGAATTCGATCTGTCTTTATGATTTTTCTTGGGCGCCTGTAGCGTAAAAGTATTTTGCTGCTGCTTGTGTACTGTAATACTTAAAGCACGTACTTCCTCCTGTATCGACGACAGTACCGTCACCACAGTACCTAACGCTTTTTGGTTTTCACTCATTACCCTCCTAATATGCTCTATATCATCCTTCGTTTTCTCATCGTCTTTCGCCTTCGTTTGTATGTGTTGCAAACGCACATCTAACAGTTTCAATGAGCGTTGAATGGCGTCCAACTGAGGAATCGAGAGTAGCTGTACTTGAGGTTGGGAGGGGTTGACGCTAGGGCGCCGAACGCGGCCCCGGCCCGAGCCCCCATGGCGCACGGAGACTTTGCGGCGGAAGGGAGAGTGGGCGGGCGGGGCGAGCTGGCTGCAGGGTGTTTGTTCTTCCTCTTCGTTGTCTGAAATGAAAAAAAAAAATCATTCACATTAAAGTAATAATATATACAGATTTAGATAAATTTGATATTTTCTCGTTTTTAGCCGTCACTAAATTTAGGTTGGCTGGGTATTTGTTATTTTTCTTTGTTGTCTGCAAAACATAATTATAATATTGTTGATTAGAGCTATTGCAAATAGCCATTTTGTTTCGTTCGATTTCCTGCAGAGGAGTCATTTACTTGTATATAGCACATAATGAATGGCTCGTTTAAAGTTTTTAAAACCGGACTATTTTGGTTATCCCAACCTAGATGTTAAAAGGCGAGGTTTAATCATTATTGAATTTACAATGGTACCAAGTAAATTGATTGAAAATGATTAAGTTATTCTGCATAGCAAATAATCTAATAGTTATTTTTTGTTCTGTATTCCCCAAAAGTATAATGTACCTGCAAATACAGGCTCGGTTGCACTGTGCAGTTCTGCAGTTGCCCCTGCCAACAAGTTCTCGGGACCTGCTACACTCACCGCGTCTTTGCCTAACAAATATGGATCGAGGTTTGAATAATATTGAGTTTCTTGGGTATATAACTTATATGCTAAAATGTTTAATGGTATATTCTATATGAAACAGTAATTAAATTTCTCATCGCAGTATTTTTGATGTATGAACTACGTTTATAGACGAATATAATTGAATATACCTCGTACTGCGTTAAAAAGAAACACCATCTTAACGATATTGAATATGACGCCGCCCATAATAATATTTAAGAATATAATGACGAAAAGAAACTGTCTCACCTTCGTCTTTCTGACGTTCAAGTTTGAATAGGTATCTGCGCACCAATCGTTGAAGGATATCTGCATAGTTGGTTTCGGGCGCTTCTATATGTAAGCTCTGACACACGTCATCTCTCCGAGTCTGAAAGAAAAAGAAAGAAAAAAATATAATTCTACATGTTTATTCATTTTAGTTAATATTTATTGCATCAAGTATCCATGCGAGAGCCAGACTGCGATACCCACAGCTAAGGTTTTAATTGTGATGCACTGTACCTTATCGTAATAATTATACATGTAGAATAAAATAAACGAAACGGTTATGAAGATACATTTTTAAAATACCTTTTCAATCACTTTTTTGTAAGATTTTTATATTCGACCTTGAAAAATCTAAGACTACCAACCCAGTTAAAACATATGCGTATGCTTTCCACGTTTCAGCATAAAAACCTCTTGCAATACGCCAACATTCAACAGACTGTGCATGGATAAGTAAAGGATAACAGTAGGCATATAAGTATACATGTATATACCCCTAATGAATCATTTAAATTATTTTTATACTGCTCACATTTGAGGTGGTAATTTTCAATCTCAATAATCTATCATGCTACGTTAAACATAGTTCGTAACGCCATCTAAAGGTCGTGATATATCATAGACTTTTATCATTTATTCATCATAGAGTGTAACTACAAAAAATTCATGCTTCAAAATCACAAAAAAAACATTTTATATGGGATAAACAGGGGCAAACACGTTTATACATGACATAGGTATACAACATTTTATCAACAGCACTCAATCATCATTTTTCCTTCATAAGAAAAATATATTAAAATCAAATAGAATGTTTATTGGAGTAAAATTGATGCATGGGTTATCCGCATTAAAAAAAGAAGGAAGCGCAAAAGTCCCGATTAATTTTCTTTGGTCTTTCTAAACACGTCACACTCAACGTAGACCCATAAACAGCGTATATTCCAATGTATATGATAAGCTATATTTTGGCAGTTGCTCATGGACAGCACTATCAGAAGTGTAGGATGAATAAACTTCTAGTCGATAGTGGACTACACTGTCCAAAAAAAGTCAAGCCCCCCTCCAGTTTTTACCATTTACACATGCAGTAGTGCACGGTTTCAAAACGAATTGTTTGTATTTGTAAACCAATCGCTTTATAATTTTTGGTCCTGAATATTGTCAATTAAGGTGTTAAATACATCCATGGCTAATTTCGTCGCGATTGGATTGGTTAAAAAGGATTTATTCACGATGAAAATAGAGGTATTTTATCTGCTATTCTGATGTTAATGGCAAACGGGGTATCTCACATTTGCTCAAAGTAGCGGGTATGAACTGATTCATTTGTAACAAATTGGTTTCGTGGGTAGACGTTACATGTTGATGTAAAACAAGGAACATTGAAAAACCATACATTTTCCAATGCTAATCACAACAGTTTAAAGTGTGCTTTTCTGCATACGCTAATGTTAGAATTGGAGGGGGCTTAACTTTTTTTGGGCAGTATATTTAATCAAAACTGTTCCTGATATGTTTTGTACGATTTCCATAAAAATAGACCTACTTTCTATTTGACGAGATATTATTGTCCAATTCTATCAATGCTTCGCTCTCGACATAGTCTAAATGAAATGCTAAAGATAACTCTTTATTCTAAGGTTTGAGAAAACTAACATATCATTTCGCTTATTTAATTCAGTTAAGCATATACAAAAGTGCAATCAAAATCTACGACATAGCTGTACGTAAGCGTTTATCTTCGAGATAAAGCGATAAGCGAGAAAGATCAGTTAGAGAGGATAAAGCAGGGGGTAAACTGGTTAGTATATGTTTTGTTTGTACCAAACTAAAATTTATCTTATCAAAATTATCAAATTACTAGTATCATATCTATCTGGAGGCACTGATTTGTAAGCTTATGATGTCCCTTTCAAAATCGTATTTTGATAAAATAAATTTAACTGAGCCGCATACAGCCTCATACAGCGAATTGTGTGAGCATATAAAAGGGGCGAAATAAAACTCCTTTGGATAATCATGTTTTAATCAGTCCGGGAGCTTATATAGCCAGAATTATTTACAGAAATATGAACTCAATAAATGCATGGGATAGAGAAGGAAAATCACAGAAAAATATAGCGATACACATATTAGTTGATTGTAATAATTGGTTCTAGGACAAAAGCCCCGAAGGACAAAAGCCCCGAAGGAAGAAGCCCCGCGATTTTTGCAGTTAGGACAGAAGCCCCGAGATATTAAATATATATATTCAAACATTTTAAATAAAATGAATGCTTTAATTGTTTAATTAATGTTGGATTATTAATGTTATTGCATACTATTGCTATGGGACTGCGTATTAGGCATGATCAATTGCAATTGACGTAACAATGTGACTCTTGATTGCAATGTGAATGACAAATCACAACATATACACAAACAAATCGGCTTATCCGATTGAGAGCGCGCATCATTGAGAGGCATGATACAAAATGTTAGACATCGGTTATTTAGTTTTGTTTGATTGAAAAAAATGATGGATATATCTGATAAAGTATGAAAAATATGTTAAAATGTATCGCGGGGCTTCTGTCCTAGCTGCCAAAATCGCGGGGCTTCTGTCCTTCGGGGCTTTTGTCCTTCGGGGCTTTTGTCCGCGCACCGTAATAATTATACCTTGTACACAACGTGGTGAAAAAATGATGACACAGTACTGTTGCGCTAAAGGGAAACAGATATAACATCGCTATTTAAAATGGGATACACATGGTTAATCATCTCATTGTTTCGGTAGACCTGTAATCCAGTAAATGCACCTCCCTAAAACGCGAGTTTTTGAGCCACTTTTGGTTTGTCATAGAAACAGCACGACAAATAGATTTATTTACACCAAAACATATATTATGACCATGTTTCTTCAAGCATGGCCATAATTTATATGTCGGTGTTAATAAATTAAGTAATAGTGCTATTTCTATGACAAATAAAAATTGGTTCAAAAACTGGTCGCGTTTTAGGGTGGTGCATTTACTGGTTTACAGTTCGATATCTATTGTTAATTAGAACATTAATTATCATTCTTAAACATTTCAGGTTATATTGCCTAATTATCTTATCATATGCGGTTTCATTGTGTCGTAGAATGTATAAAAGCTAACGCTGGTAGAGATAATTTCTTATTCGAAGATATACAGAACAAGTGAGCAAATTGTTCGGTCTGAATTGAAAAAGCTGGCTAAAATTCATTACATAGCCTTATTGTGTACATAAATGAAGGCATATTATTATTCTATTGTCAAAATGTGTGTTGCTCAGCCTTTACAGTTACAAATATTCAGGGTTCCAGAAATAAATAGAATGAGTGAAAATAAACAATGAAAGGGATTATCGCTACTTCAATGTAACCGCTCCCTATGAAACGTGTTTAAAATAAGCGAAAATTTATTATTCAAAATATTCGCCCAAACATGTTAACATAGCTAAAGCGTCTACATTTGACAACTAACCTTAATAATCTTTAATATATGCTCCACAAATCCATATATATTGTTAAATTCAAATTGATTATATGAATGATATCTAACATTGACATTGAATATGACAAAAAAACACATTTAAAGCACATCACAAAGAAATACTACGTTTTGAAATTAAACATTTTCGTAAAGGCGCCTGTGGTATTTGAATAATAACGCCAAGCTCGAAACATGTTTCAAACTTTTGTGATGTCATCAAGCAAAATTGCACGTAGAAATTTAAAGAGTCTAGAAAATGTGTAACATCAAAACGTTTGTGCCGCGCGCTTGAGATCGTCCTTTCGAATATAAAAATCGATTACAAATAAATGATATGGGAGTTTGATTACAAGAAATTGACTGCTCAAAAAAATGAAAAGGTATCTTAAGTCAATCAATAAAGTAGAATAAATCTTTTAAGTGAATATCCTTACCCGCGATATAACAGTTATTTGGCTCTGCGCTGACATGAATAGCTAGGATACAAATGATAATCCAAATATATTTCCACCATTGTTAATATAAATAAAAACACCACATAACCCATACCTTTATAAACGTTTGCCGTTTCGCAGACTCAAATTCCAGATGGTTGCCAGAATCACTACAGAACATGCTCTTTAGACTCTTGTAGGCATACTGGAAGGACTTTGGCGTCGGGATCATGTTGAAAGGAACAGGAAGTGTGGATCCTTCATCGATGTAGTTCATCCAGAGACGCGTGCGAGCAAATTTCCATTCTACATCACAGTCACCCTGTTGATAACAGTGTGTATTAGTTTGTGTTATCACATGTTTTGAATATAGTTTTATTATATTTTCTTGAAAATATAAACATTGATTAGCATTTTCTATGGTACAGTATGTGTATGATTTTCCATGCGAAATTTATCATGTAGAACTTTCCTGTTGCTTTTGTTATATCATTTGTACTGTTTATCTTTTGAATGATCCAAATTGAATGTCGAGACGATAAGCTATTTTCTTTATAAACATGCGCATACATGTATATGCATCTGCCTGAGAAAAATCAGATGAGCTCATTCAATACAGGCAATCAAACCAATGTTGTGTTTTTCGTTAAGTCATATTTTTGTTTTGACATGCATGATTCATGCATATAATATCTCTTCATCAATAACACAAATGGGTCTACTTCAATAACGAACAACTAAATAAACGATATGTAAACTAAAACCTTTAATAGTCTACCTGGATATCCTCGAAGGAATGACTCATCATAGCGATGAGCATGTTGATGAGCACAATAAGTACGGCCACGTGGTAGATGGCGAACAGCAGCATGCCAACGCCTTCTACTACCGATGTCGCGTGGTTACCTAGCAACGAAATATATTAATGGATATGAAACACAATTTATATGTATATGCCTAACTCATTTATATCCATAACAATATATATGTTTGTGGCTCAATCAAAGCCGCGTGGTAGATGGCAAATAACAGCATGCCAACGCCCTCTACTACCGATGTCGCGTGGTTTCCTGGCAACTATACGTATAATAATACATATAAATACATAAGACAATATGTATATGGACATATATTAAATAAATTCATTGCCATGTGCTAGGTGGCAAATATGCTACGTGGTAGATGGCCAATAATAAAATACCCACGCCTTCTATACAACCGACGTCGCGTGGATCCCTAGCAACAAGATGAATATGAAAATGTTTGTGCTGCGAAGTAGGTTGTAAATTGAAGGATTAAAATATTTATTTTGTGATTTGTCAACAGCTCTATTTAAGCCTTGTTTATGCATAGAAATAGAACAACTTCAATACTTTAAATAACAAAATAACAAAAAAATAGGAACAAACATGAAATCAAAATAAGCGAAATGGCTTCAAAACCCATGTGATCTTAAATATCATTTAATTTTAAGTTGAAATATAGGAAAGTAATTTATTTTGCATCAGATTAAACAGCATAATAAACTTACCAAATGGAAACGTATTCCTGTAGCGACTTTCTCTTTCTTTTTGCG
Organism: Hydroides elegans; assembly: GCA_001703475.1. Taxonomy (NCBI): domain Eukaryota; kingdom Metazoa; phylum Annelida; class Polychaeta; order Sabellida; family Serpulidae; genus Hydroides; species Hydroides elegans. Next base: position 25,386 of record LQRL01121475.1, read on the forward strand.
GATATAAAATCTCTACACTGTTCACTTGGATAAGTCCAAATAGGGACCAGAAGAGACTGAACAATGTATGAGGTAACCTGCGAGACAAAACAAGCACAGTTAAAACGAAATCATAATTTAATTCTATGCGAATTTTATCAACATGGACTCTTTAGGACGTTTTTGTGATTTGTGATTCATTTGTGAATCGATGATATATGAGTAATTTTAATTGGTAACAAATTATTCTATTTGGAAATTGAATCAATAATAGGCTCGAGCAAATGGCATTACTTGCCATATAAAATGTTATGTCTTATATACATAACCATAATTGAAATTCAATAAAATTATGGTTAAACATTGTTTGAAGGTGGTTTGAAGCGATTTGAAGGAGGTTCGAAGGTGATAAAATGGAATTAAATTGTTAATTGTCGCTATACATGTACCTTAAGTGGTTTGACGCTTGTTTTAACAATGTGGCCACACCAAAAAGAAGAGCAGTTGATACCATATTGATAAACTTACCCTTGAAATGCCTCTGCAGTATGAAGGAATTTCTCCTTATCATCGACGGTTTCTGTGTAGATTTGTGAGCCGTAATACCAGTAGAGGTTGTGCAGACCCACCATAAACGCAAACAGCACCTTTAATATAATAAATCCAACATATCATTAAGAAGTGGTTTAATTATTCAATTATTCCAAACGATTACATTTATGTCGACTTTATATGCATTGCATGCATGAACTTACGTAAAATTTCTAAATATATGCATTTTCAATTGATTTTATGGGTAGCATGAATGCTGGTATATCTATATGTAAGTCAAGCAAATGCGTACATATACATTGTAAATATGAAGTTACAGTATTCTATGCTGATCAGCTTATGATTATTTAACAAATTATCCATCCATTCTTAAGATTGTTTGACTCTCCAAGCACGGTTGTGAAAAAAAGTTAATGTATTGAAATCAATACGTTCTTATTCCTTACCAAAGTGAAGAGCACGAGGAACCTTGTAATATCGCCCATCATGCGCCCGAGCGATATTTGCAGTGGCCCAAGCACTTCGAAGGCGGGCATCAAGGACATGGTGCGTGCTATGGAGATAACGTTGGCCACGGCGAATAATATGTCCGAGATAATCTCGGGGTCGTCCATCTTCCATTGGAACCGAGCTGGAAATATGAAAGTAACATAAAAGGCTTAATCACCATCTGTTTTGAGACATTATGTCAAAATGTGAAATTTTCATAAGATATATGTTTAAATACATAACAGGACACGTACCAGCCGCCGGGTCGACGCGTCGAACAATTTTCCAACACATCATATCTTCCGCGTTTCAATCAACATAGAATTCGCATGACGTTATCAGCTATGGTAATATTGTTGATGCTAAAATATAGATAACTTCTACGTCGAACCCCACCCCTTACAATAAGGTCAAAATCTTTTTTTTCCCCGTAAGATGGTTCCATTATCGACCATGTTACCTACAAATACGACAACTGCAAACTCACATGCTTGCATAAAATAGCTCCGCACCGGATTCGCCGCATCCTTAAAAATCTCATCCTGGATCTGCTGGAACCACACCGTGTCATTGTCCCTTAGTGCAGCCTGCGCGCGCATAGTCCCATTATAGAAGTTATCTGCGTCTTTGACCCAGTGTTCCACCAGGAAGCGTAAAGCGTATGAGCCGAGATACAACGAGAGGACAACAAAGTCTAAGCCGTTATAGTTGTCGAGTAAATAGACGCGAACGCCCGTGTTGTAGATCTGTTTGCATTCCGTCCATAATAAACCTGTAATTTAAAAAACAATACTAAATTATGTGATACAAATATAATCTTGCATACAATATGTCGAGACTGAATAAATCACTTTTAGATAAATAGGCGACTGAACCAATAATTCAAACTAATAAAGAATTCGAGCAAAAGGTATGATAAATTCAAGAACACAATTATGATCTCGCATACATTATTTTGCGTTTCTTAAACTTTTCGTAAGATAAATGGACAACTTAATCGAAAAACTTTACACCAGGTGAAACTGATTGAAAATTCTGACAACAGCTAAGGTCGAATTAAACAAGTACAACGGTCTACAAAACCTGCCCAATAGTGACTTTCATGTATGAATTGATTAGAAGAAGGGTTCAGCAAATAATATTTTGTGATCTTACCTAATATCCAGAACCATAGCGTCATCTGTACATTCGTCATGAGAGTATTAGCAGGTCTAAATATCATCCTTATCTTATCTTCAGCAGTCATATTATTATAGAGATAATCACTTCTATTATGCAACAAACTGTCCGCATCCGCGTCTATGGGATAAGAGCCTTCGTCCAATCGAAAGGTTGCGGCGGCCAGGAGAACAAGGAAGCACAGATGGGAGAGTGTGTGCGTGATGAATTTGGCGGCGGGACAGCGTAGGGCGTGGCCGAACTGGAATGATTAAGACAGAAAAGAATTATAAAGGGAATTTTGACAAACTAATGAACTATTGTTGAATGAAATGGGAAACTTAACGAACTCATGAAGTTTTTGTAGAATGATGGTGGATATCTGCAGATATTCACCATCATTCTACAAAAAGTTCATGATGGTGAACGTAGTTTATACCAACGTTTATGCTTAACAATGATTAAGCTTAAGTCATCGGAAATTTAAGCTTTAACTCCATTACCATTAAAATCAAAATTTATGATGACAAACAACAATGTTTCATTTACGTTTTCATTTCTATTATGAATTCAGCGTTATGATTAACTTTTATGATTGTACATATGCCATTCCTAACTTTAATGGAATATGTATGACATTTAAGTAAATACGGATGCAAAAACCGCTATTTAACCAACTCTTAAGCAGTATCATAATACCAAAAACCCACTCATTATGTTGTCGCATACATGTCATTCAATAAAGCACACAAACCAATTATTACTACATTATTGCATGTCTTTTATTTTACCTTTGAGTCGGGCGAAATGATGTAGATGAGGCAGACGAAGGGCACCAAGGGTACACACGTGATCCACATGAGAATTTTCTTCCAGAACGGAAGTGATTGAAGGAAGCCCATTTCCGGCCCGTGCCAGATGCTTGTCAAGTGCTGCTGGCAGTTCGGGTGAGCAACAAACTGCAATTAGGGATAAGATATGAATAGGTAGTAATTGAATAAAACAATAGATATAAAGGGTAGTTTTTAAAAAGGTATTTAGTTGTCAAAATGAGTCCGAGTCAGGTGCTTGTCAAGTGATATTTGCAGCTTGTGTGAGCAAATGAACAAACTGCAAATATGGAATGCATTCAAATATAATCAAAACCAATACAGTTGTACAGTAAAACCGGGTTCTCAACGGTTTATTCGGGTAGATGTTTATTCTTGCAGCAGGCCTTCCTTGTTTGCAACTGTTTCCGAACAGATCAAAGATTTTTTTCGAAAGGATTATTTTACTCTAGGAATAAGCCCTAATACAAATTTGATTTCTTGAAATCTTTATTCTGGTAGGAGATTTTATATTTGCTTGCATTAGCTTTTCTAGGTGTCTTCAGAATAAGCATTTTGATGCAAATAAGCGTATAAAGCTTTTCCAAAGATATCTGATCATCATCCGCTAAACAATGAATAGATTGAGATCATTTTTTCGAAATAAATCGTTGAGTGCTCCTCTATAAGGATGGTTCAAATAAGCAAATATATCGTTTCGTGGATTCCCAAATTAAGGTCCGTGTTGCCAGATAATCTTGCTATTAAAACTTGCGTAGTGAGTTTGTTGATATCAGAAGAAATATTGAACGAGGGCATCTTGAGCATATTTTGTATATCTATAATTCAGGACTGTTTTCAAATTTCTAAGAAACAATATTCCCCCTTTTCACCCAGCTTACTTTTTCATTTGAAACATACACACGCAAAATACTGCGTTCTCGCCTTCAATCTAATGGACCATAACCTTGGAAAGGGCAAGGAGGATTGCGCACAGATTCCTGACATAAGATGTCCAAAGAAAACAAACGAGCACTTTGCCAAATAAGACGTAATTCTAATATTTTCTTGTCTTCACACGTCTTTGCGTTTTATTGTCGCTGCAAATGCTCAGTGTGAGGGTAGTAACGGTTGCTGGGATGGTCATTAAGAACTGGTTTTGTGGGTATACTCACATAGGATAAGTAACTTGGGTGTCTCAAAGAGGCGGTAGTAAGGTGATTTTCTTTCTTTTTTTTTTCTTCTTTTTTTTATGCCGAAATTTGTACACAAAGAGTCATGCAGTGAAAAGTTCATCGGATGGTACGATGAAATTAGATCCTGTGTAACTCAATAGAATTGTTTTGTCATCTGATGCTATTCCGAAGTTATTTGGGATTTAGAAAATGATAATCATGCTTAAAATAAATGATGATTCCATACATCTTGGCATGGGTTCCCTTTGTCCAGTGGCATTGCACGATGCGGATATTAAGTTATGATAGGAACACGCGCTTATGGAATTTCCTGCGTTCGGTGCAAATAAAATAAAGGACAACCCATGTCGCTGGGGTCACTTTAGTTGCTTTGTATTTCATAACGAGCCCAGAAAATTCCACAAACAGGCGCACCTACCATTATTCGTGCCTTTATGTTTACCCTTGTTCAAATATAAATAAAAAGGATTTAACAAATGCTGTTTAAAAAATTTACCTTTTTCTCCTCATACTCCATCGCCATTTTGAGCCTTGCAAGTGGGTCCCTGGAGAAGGTACTTCCCACTTCTTCAGTACCCTCACTAAGTACCGCTTCCACCTCCTGAGTACCGCGACACAGATCCATTAATTCGCAGGCGAAATCCATACACTTTTCCACCATACTGAGGTATTCATTCTGGAACACACAACAAAATCGTTTCAAAATTATAAAATTGTATACTCTTCGAAAACTCCCAAGAGATAAGCATAGATTTTAGTGACTGCGCACCCCTTCCTAAGCGTAAACTAACCGAAAACATTATGGGATGAACATTTTAATAGATAATCAACCATATCTAATGCAATAAATTATTTAACAATTATTTTCAGTCAAACTCTGTAAAAGACATAGCCGAATTTTAGCGTATGTTGACATTGCCTGGTCAATTTTAGACAATGTTGACATCCACTGAGTGAACCAGCGTATGTTGACATTGACTGAAAAATTCAGGCAATGTTGACACACGCGGATTGCACAGATTGACGGTAACATGTATATTGTGACTAACCTTTACATGCATAAGTATCATGGTATCAATGTTTCATACATTCAAGAAAACACATAAATAGTAGATTTAGAGACTAGTACATGTGATATCGAAATACATTATTTTAGATTTATGATACCAAAATATGAAACCATTTTACAAGTAACCAATTACCTTGAATTCCTTTTCAATTTGAGCGAGTTTCTTCATTTCTTGCCTGAGTTCAAACGTGGTCATAATGGGATCCGGACTGGATAGCGCCATATAAGCAGGACTTGCCAACGCCCTATAAGCATTTAACCTTGACCTTGACCTTTTTAATGAGTCATAATTCTGCTTAGCAACGCAGTCTTGACACTGACACGATATCGGATGCGGTTTCTCAATAGTGTGATTTTTGGCGAGAAACATTTGGATAATTTCGTGATTGTTATATTGTGCTGCTAAAATGATGGGCGTAATATCTGGGCTAAATTGGCTCTTTTCCTCTGTCCTAAAGAAGGGATCTTTGACACCTGAGCGTTTCACCTGATCTTCACCAGCGATATAATTTGGATGTTCAATAATCACTTTCACCAACTTCGCCGACCCCTTACTTATCGCATGTAACAGCGCCTCCTCGATATTCTCAAAATTGAGCTTATCCAACAATAGCTCTATTGCTTCTAAGTTCTCGCTGTCCACCGCGAGGTGCAATGCGTTACGTCCCATGTAGTCCACGCAGTTGACGTTGAGAACGACTTCATTTTCTTCCAGCGACGTCCGGATAATGGCGACGTCGCCCATTGCAGCCGCGTTGAGATAGAGACGTTCTTCGTCCGTGAGCTGTTGAATAAAAATAAACAATATAAATTGAAATTCCTATTTATAAATGTGTTAAAAAAGTAGTCGAGCATAATCAAAATATGAGACATGTGAAATGTATTAACTCAGATATTATTGAACGGCGTTGTGCTGTGTAAGCAGAAAAGGAAACATAGTCATTTAAATAAATGATGTTTACTTTTTTCATATATATTTACGGGTGCTTGAGCATGTTTATGATATAAAGTATAAAATAAATGTTGATCAAAGCGCTTGGATAGCGATTTCCCTGTCAAAGAGCTGTGGGAGGGTTTCCTTTGCATTGTCTTTATAAATTAGGCCAAATTAAACTTAAATGGTGTGGGATAGCGCCGTTTCAGGACAGTGATATATCTTTAAAACCGATTAACCATTCAGCGCCGCATAAACCGCTTTCTCCGGCTAATTATTAAGTTGAAACTGTCATTGCCA
>LQRL01121526.1:0-20529 GCA_001703475.1 Hydroides elegans
GGAGGGGGGGGGGGTTAGTGGGGTTGGGCCTAGAATAAGGTGGCCGGGTTATAGCGCGTGTGTGTGTTGAGATAGGAGTTGGAAGTTTTGGGGCCATTTAAAGAAGAGCGAAGGTGGAAAATTGCCTTATTGAGGATACAACTTCACTATGTGATCGATTCGTGATGGTTGATTGTTAAAAGCAATCCATATAAAAAATCTAGGAATGTTTCATTTCGTATATTTAGATATATATGACTATGGAATGTAATCATATTTTGTTCGTGTGTTCATTTGCAAGACATATCCCCACCTTGTGTTGTTTGTAGAGTATAGTTTATATTTATCGTCAATTATGGTGAAATTTTTGAAGTTCAAAACAAATGACTGCATGATAAAACATGTGTAATTTCGTGTTGAATTCAGTTATTAAAAGTAATTTTGAATTATAAAGTTTTAGTTTCCGAAGCGTTTCTTAGTGTCCTATGAATATAAATATATTTATTTGAATTTATATGTAAAAGATGTGTTCTGATAATATTATACCGGATCATTTTGCGGGAATTCCAAGCTTATTATAACATTTCAAGCATGTCAAAGAAACTTAGGGTACATATCTTGTATTATATTCTTTAGGATATTTTAATTCCTATTTTGATTTGATCAAATCGATTGATTGAGGCCTACAAATAAGAATCCTAGCTTGGAATTTTCGCGAATGCCCCCTTTGCGCCGTAAAACTAGCGACCTGTATGTGACTTCATGTCGTCTTGTGTTTGTCTTGCAGGTTGTTTCAGATTCTGAGGTCGTGACTGCCATTTGAAGATCACGTGGGCTCTGGTGAGGTCACGTGACGCATTATGACGTCATCACGTGAGTTCACGTGACTAAGGGGGCCTTTTTGCTATGACGTCTGCCTGATGCTCGGATTGCGTCCGAGTTTCTTTATTCTGCTATGTACTGGATTCTAGTGAAAACGCGCCTTGTTTTAATGCTCATACAAGTTGCTCTACTATTGAGTCTTTTACGCGCGCGACACTATTCATCTTTTGATTTAAATGTGGACATTTTTATCAAATGAATATAATGGTACAAACAGGGATGATTTCCCCTTGCAGGGAGCTGCTTTGATAAACTGTCAAAAACGAAATTGATTGTTATTTGAAAGTAACCAATTTCTTTTTGTATAACTCTATTTTAAATGCAAGAGAATGAGTTACACCGTCAATATTTGTGTTACTAGTGTATAGTATAGGTTGAAATTTTATAAAACGAAGCCGTTATGGGAATTAAGAAACTACTATCGATTAGTTCTTATAGTTTTAAGTGTAAGAAAAAGTTATTAGAATTGAATCTAAAAATTAAGTATTACGCAAAGGATGAGAGCAAATGTAAGATTCATCTGCTATGGTTTTAAGTGCTACGCAATCGCACCTTAGTCGCTCTTTATCGCAATTTTTATATCGAAATCTCGGAATGTGTATTTTTTTTGTAGCAAAAACGCATGTGTGTAGCTGTTATATAACACTGTGTGCATTTAATAATACGTCGATCGAATCATGTTTTTTATTTTCACATTTTATGTGTTAGATTGTTCTCATATTTTGAATCTAGTCTGCGGTTCATTTGTATATTGGATATGATTTTGCTTTTGATATATTTGTGTCGTAAATCGTCAAAAATATCGAAAGAGATTTCAAATTAAGGCCGTGAGAATGTCTCTAAAAGAAAATACTTCGAGTATACTGACCCATTTACGAAAAGTATCCATAATACTTAAAAACAACACATGTATACACATGTTCTTGATTTTTAACAACAGAAGCCACGTTAGTGGTTTCTGTTAGTTTTTTTTAGTCTTTCCTGGATTTCGGGCAAATTCGTCTGATTTCACCTCATTTCGTCACATTTTTTCGTGTAAAATCCATGAGCTTTGAGCGATACTTAAAGAGAACATTGTTATTTTTACTATTAAACTATAGAGATTAACGCTATGCGTGTTGCTTTTTTGCTTATTGATGATAATGAACGAGTGCACAGCAATTTAACTGCTGACCAGTGCAATAAGGACTGAGTCAGATTTCGACATTGCCATATAGCAGCAGCGCAAACACACTTACACAACAGGAGCTATAAATAAACATGATTTAAGTCGTTGATAATATACCGGTAAACAATCCCGCAATGAGAGTGAGTGGATTGTAGTGTTAAAGTTATTTATTTATATGACATCATCTGTTGTTTCTTACGCTGATTAGCTTGTTTTCATAAAATATGTTTTAAACGGCATCTTCTTGTTATTAATCATGTGAGATGTATTAAATATCTCTTTAATTGTTATTTTTTGAATGGTTAAACGAAACTATATCTGAGTTATTGATTACCAAGTATGTGCCATACGTCTATGTTTCATTTCGAGTGTGTATGAATTAGTTTCTCATGTTTCTGATTTACGGTTGAATCTGATGTAAGTGTATGTTATGTGACCGCTTTAAATATTTCAATGTGATGGATTTGTCTTTCCTGGCTTCATAAGAGGAATTTATTTGTGTGACATTTATTCATGAAAATAACAGTTTACTTAAACATTTGGGCTAAGTGAAATATAGATTAGTGCTAAGAATTGTGAATCATGAGAAAATAGATACGGTTAAAAGTAGGTTATTCACTATATGGGATAGGGAATGGCATGATCATGTGCCAGCATTTTTTTTCGATCGATGGTTACAGTGATAACCCAAATTACTTTGGTTGTTATGATGCATGCATCTTCCATAGTAACGGTTGCTATGACTCAAAGTTAACCCATAGTTACGGTTACTATGATGCCAATATTCCCTAAGTTACGGTCGCTATTACATCAACTTATCCCTAGTTACGGTTGCTATGGCCGCTTTGATTGCAGACGTGTGTCTGGGTGCCGTTGCCATGGGAGCACGCATGCGCCACGGTTCGGCCAGTCAACTCACGTCGCACATGCGCAGTGGCAGCTTCAAGCGGAACAGCGGTGGACCGAAACCAGACGACTTTGAGTAAGATATGGTGACCAGCGTGTAGATACACTGTAGGTGCAGCTTGGCTAGTAGAGAATCGGGAGATGTTGACGATGTTAGCGGAAAATCTTAACCGGATTACTTTGAGTATGGGGGAATGACATACGGGCCGGGGTATATGAAAAATGGTCGGTTTATTTAGAATGAGGATTTCACGATGTAAGGGCAAACCTGAAACGCAAGACTTTGAGTGAGATTTTTGGACGTGCCGATACTACTATATGGGCCGGTTGAGTATAAGAGAATATTCTACATGTATATGCAAGCGACGGGTTTTTAACCGAACGATTTTGAGTGGGGAATGGCATGCGGGTAGATCCATATTGGCCGGTTGAGTATAAGAGAATATTCTACATGTATATGCAAGCGACGGGTTTTTAACCGAACGATTTTGAGTGGGGAATGGCATGCGGGTAGATCCATATTGGCCGGTCAAGTAAAAAAGGGAAATGTTCAAGTACGAAAAGAGTATAGGTTAAATGACTGTTTTGATTGTTATGCGTCAAGCGACAATATGGTTTTGAAAAAGGATTGTTTGATAATGCTGGTTTGTTAATGATTCAATTTAACATTTTACAAATTCAATCGGAATCATGTGTATTTTTGAAGATGTCGATTCTTGTTTTGTGTGAAATACGTGCAAAACGACCTGTTATGACTTTGAAGTTTTATGTGTTAGGTTTATCATGATACCTTATATTTTTAAGGATACGCTTCATTAATTTATTGACGATTTAAATTTTCTTTGATTATTTATTTCAAATATCTTAAGTTTTGGCGAAGGATATTTATCAGACTGTGATGTAAATGAAAGTAATTCTGGACGGTCAGAAAAAAATTACATAATATTTTCTCTCTCCTTAAAAACATTTTTGAGATGATATATTTTCTCTCTCTTATAAGTTTGCTCTTTAAATGATACATAATTCTACGACAGATGTAATATTCCTGCAGGATGTCTGTAGCTTCAGACCTCAGTCACAAAAACTTGAATGTCAACCGAACCCAATAAAAAAGGCATTTATCGAATGTGTTATCGTAGATGTTAGTATAATTGCATTTATTCACTGTTATTATTGTGTGCATTGTATTATGGTGATGTCAAGTTACGGAGGTCGAAAAAATAAACAATTGGATTAATAGTATCCGCATATCCTTAAACTTCAATATATATCCCGAACAGTTTAACATTGAATTTCGAGGATGAAGATAAGAATGGCAAAGAAATATAAAATCTCTTTATTTCACGTTGATTTCAGTATGTTACTAAGTTTGGTTCGCTGGCTGACCCTCGAAATATTGCATGATGGGTAAGTAATAAGACAGACTTCGTTCAATGCATGTATTCAATGAAAAGTTATATATCTTATTTTGACGTCGTTGATTGGATTGAAATAAATATGTATTGTTAGTTATATATTTTGAAATTTAATAAAGTTTAACGTGTGATAACTATAACATTTAAGTACTGTTATAAGTCGACACTGATATTTAAGTTGAAATTACGGAACACTGTCAGTCAATCGTATATTTTTTTGTTGAATTGTTAGTAGCTCACTTTTAATCCTTGGGGATCACATTACTTTGCTCGACCCTGCTCGTTAAACCACCAAAAATATAATTTGATATGATATTTTATGATGATTATGATATTTACCAGTTCGAATATCGTGAAAAGTCATCTCATGCATCATGGTTATGGCCAAAATATAAACTGTTAAGAATCTCAAAAAAATAAAAATCACTTGCCACGTGTATTCATATGGTTCAAATCAATGTATCCGTGATTGAATAAATACTACATGTAATACTTATTATAAGTGCTAACATTATTGCAAGGATGTACATGTGGATGTTTAAGATTCTGTGAGTCTTTGAATGAAAATATCGTAATAAAGCTGTCGACTTTTTAAAACGAATTCTAATTCTACTTGTTGAATTATATAAAATAAATGTTGTCATTAATGCATTCTCAAAGTAAGATATCAACTAAGTAACAAGATAATAGTTGATTTGTTAAGTATGAAATTGTTATATCGTTAATGAAAAAATGTTGCTGAGACATTTGTTCAAAAGTTAAAAATACATTTCTAGTCCGTCGCGTTGATGAATAAAGATAAATATATATTTGGCTGATAATCATTGGATTATTGTTCAGCATATACGATGTTGTTTTAAGAATAAACATGTGGTGAAACTGTTTCGTTTTCTTTAATAATCAGCGTACGTACTTTTTTTAATGAACTTCATTCACATGGTACATTCATTAAGCATGAACAATTTCGCACTGTACTGTGTACTGTGCCTCAAAAAAATTGTTTAGGACATCGATGTGAATTTGAATTTGTCAAACATATATTGTAACAATTTGAAAGTGCCCATGGCACTTATCAATTCATCAGCCACAACTTGAAGCTGTAGCATTGTCCTTGGACATTCTGGTCATTAACAATACCCCAGTGCTAACGAAATGAAAAACAAGCTTAGATATATCAAGCATAATTTATTTATCTTACAAAAATTGCACTTCGTTGACTAAGTTACTAATACGACACATACATTGTATAGGATTCATGAATCAAGTATAAAATTCAAATCATAAATAATCATGGCGCAACTATAATATAATACTTATTAATATTCTAAAATGCGATAAAATAACAATACTTTATAAACAATCAAATTGACAGAAGCCTCTTACTGATAAATCACTTATATATTGATAGTTTATGTATAGCTATTTATTATTATAAGGTAATGATCAACACATCTATTATATTTATTATACAATGCTAAGAAGATATACCACAAGTTTTTCCAAATGATGATACTTTTTCATAAATTAAACAAACATTTTCTAAAGATATGAACGGGCCAAATCTGCACACAACCAGCGTGTTCCGGAAAAAGACTCGTCCAACCAAAAAACCTCACCATTCTCCTCCCTCCCCTTCACACATTGTTTTATTATGAGGTGACATTTCACCAATTATACATAATATATGACGAACTGTTTTCTGCCCTGGGGCATGATAAAATATTTTTAGTCGGCAGTTCAAGTTATAATCCGAATTTCTGTGGAGTGAAATAGAACGAGATTGTTATGATAGTGGACCACATGCCAGTATATCAACCAAAGATAAATAATGCTTTTGACCGTGGAACCATTTGTCTTAAATACCAGGAAGGGATTAAAAAGTTTGATAGTACCAAAACCAGCAAAAATTGAGTTTACAGGGATCAACTCAAGAAATTTAAGCATGCAAACCACACACCCGCTACCCACCACCAAACCCGCTAACCCAACTCGCATGCATAGGCTACTTAATACAACTACTCACAAACTAACCCTACTGTGTAACAAAATCGCATGCATCTATAACAAATAAATAGTGAAATCTGCAATATAACATACCTTTATTCGATAGATAATATCAGCGAAAAAGCTGAATTAACCAAATCTAGGTACGTGCAAGTGACCTAACATTATCTTAACGAAGTATATTCACAATTATTGTCAAAACAAATACATGTATTAAATAATTATGTTTAACCTTTAACAAAAAATGAAAGTAGGCCTAGTCTTGAACTGCTTTATAATAAACAAATAAATATATGACATATGAATAACGCATGCATATAAATATTTCCTGCAACTAAAATAATACATTATAGATAGACTTATTAACGTTTTATAATTAATATTTTTACATTGTTAAATATGTTTGATATCATTCAATAATAATAAAAATAAAGATTATTTACATGCCGCACAGGGACATATATATGTGAAAGTGACCGTCCAGTTTCAAGATCAGTTTTTGTGAGGTACAAGCCCCCTGTGCAACTATAGGCAATTTCATATTTTTCTAGAGCGTGAACATATTAGCAAAACTATCGGACAATTTCCAGAAAAGATCGCCTTATAACTAGAGCGGGAACATATTAGGATTGGGAAAGGCACCGGGATGCATCTCACTGAGTCGGTTCATATGGTTAATCAGGTTCTCCTGCGTGGCGGCGTTCATGTTCAACATGTTCGCCGTTGCCGCCATGTTCGCAGCCCCGTATTGCTGCATGAGACTCGGGTGCAATTGCGGGTAAGCGTGCGGGAGTTCAACTTCCGGTAAGTAGGGGCGGCGGTAGGGTGATTCCTGTTGGTAGGCGGTGGTTGTGGGAAGTGAAGGCGTGGCGGGTGCACCAGTTTGTGCGGGCATCCCGCCAACTGATTGGTTGTCTATTGCGCGCGCTTCCTCGGCTTGTTTTTCAAAGGTCGGTGTTGGGGCATGATGATGTTGTGCATGGGTTTGAGGTGCGGGCGGGTGTTGCGCATGCGCGGGTGTATGTGCGGGCGGAAGAGGGTGAGTGGGGTCGTTTGAGGAGGAGTCGCCCGCATTTGCGGTTGATGAGGCACCCATGGGTTCGAGGGATTCGTCCACGTGCGGGTTGGGCTGTTGTGGGTTTTGAGGCTGCTGTGGGTTTTCCAGTGGTTGTGTTTTGACGTTTAAAATGGCGGGTAGGTTAGGCGGGATGGGCACATTGGGGCCACGTTCGATATAGAACTTGGGTGTATCGTCCAGTTCCTGCCCTGGATGCGCTTCTTTAACATGTTTAATGAGGTGGCCTTTGCGTATGAAACCCACACTGCAGAATGGACAAGGGTGCGGCTTAACACCCGTGTGAATAACGCGATGTGTCTGCAGATTATAACGCTCACTGAATGTCTTCCCACAAAACTCGCACGTATGCGGCTTATACCCGGTATGCGTGCGATAGTGCTTCTTCAGATGATGCTTCCGCGTGAACCCCAAACCACAATGCTCGCACTTAAACGGCTTCAGTCCATTATGGTTCAATATATGCGCGTTCAACTCCTGCTTCTCAATGAACCCTTTCCCACATATCTCACATTTCAACGGCCGTTCACCCGTGTGTCTTAAGAGATGACGCTGTAGGTTGCCCTTTTGCGAGAAGACCATCCCGCAGAACTCGCACGTGTTTGGCTTTTCCCCTGTGTGTACCCGCGTGTGCATCTTGAGCTCGCCCGCAGTGATGAAGCGTTTATCGCATAAATTGCATCCGTGCGGTTTCTCGCCTGTGTGAGTCATCAAGTGCACCTGCGGGTGGGAGGAACATATCATCATTTAGTTTTCAATGGTTTATTTATATCGCACACCTAAATCACACTCAAAACTGTGATGAATTGATGCATAGATGAATTTATCTGTTATGTACGGAACGTTTAATAAAACTGATTAAATAGACGATCGAAAGTGAATGTTATTCATTAATGTATTTCAAAGTCCTGAATTATAGGTTCATTTATTCTTCTTCTAATCATTATGAGAGGTAAAAAAATATCAAATGTTATCCACAAAATAAATAAATTCTCAAACTATTATATATGAAATATACTATCGAGAATACAAACTGAACACCGTACTAACATTTCATCAATTCGACATATATTTTTTCAGTGCCCATCAACAGATACATATGGCGCCACGGACCTATTTACACCACTGATTACCTTAATTAGAAAACTGCGGTTCCCATTGTATTCCAACTTAAGAGAGAATTTGCTGAATAACTCTGAATAACGCGATCAAATCATATCAATTCTACTTATGTTATTCAGGGACCCGTTTATTCACAACTTTACTGACATGCGGTTGCGTTACTAACTTTCAAGAATCAAAAGAGGTTGTCACATCGCTTGTTTTCCTCCCCTTCAGCCCTTGTATATTATACCATAAATATATAAACGTCCCTTCAGCTCTCATATATACTTGACTAGCCCCCATTCAAATGTTCTGGGTCCGCCCATGTGATTTCATATGGCCTATAGTAGCTATGGCTACACTGACCTTGAGGTTGCGTGACTCGCGGAACATCTTTCCGCAGAACTCGCAAGCGAGGTTCTTTTCTCCCGAGTGGATCAGTCTGTGCTTCTTGAGGCCGTAGGGCGTCGTGAAGGACTTGTCGCACTGGTCGCATGTGTGGCTTCGCTCGCCTGGGCAGAAAAAATATATAGGGTGAATGCTAAACAATAAGTTCCGCTAACATATTGTTTTTGATCACATGACCACTGTAACACTTTCGCTTCCGTGTCTCTTTTATGTATTTTCGACATATTGTTGGCACATGCATTTCATGATGTCATATTTAAAGTTCTCAACACATTCGCAAAAAAACAACATATGAATAAACGCAAAATATTATTTCATTATATTGTTAAATTTCTTTAGATGAATAGAATTCGAGAAACACAGGGCCACTGTATGGCTATCAATACTGTGAATTGTCATGCCCTATGGAATCATGTGCTCAGGAGTTCATTTCGATTCCCTTCACCAAAGCTCATTAATCATCATTATAGATAAGGCACATACATTCAAAATAATTTCGAGTAAGCCATGTAATTGTCCTTTGAGCTCTCAAAGAAGAAAACAACGAATATTTAACAAGTGGAGTAAGAACAGTTGGAAAGTTCGTGTCTATCCAAAAAATAATAATATGCTATTAATGCTTTGAAAAAAAATATTGAGAAAAAAAAACAGCTATCTCCCTACCTTTGTGCGACAGCAGATGCGTAGTCAAATGTCCCTTCCGCACAAACGTCTTGTCACAGTGCGGGCACTGGTGCGGCCTTTCCCCTTTATGCTGCGCCATCTCGTGGTGCTTCCGGTCGGCGCTTTCCACGAAGGCCTCGTCGCAAAAGGCGCATTTATAAGGCTTTTCGCCGGTGTGAGACATCTCGTGGCGCTTGCAGGCTTGGGCTGAGTGGTAGGCGCGGTCGCAGTATTGACACTGGTGCTTGCGTTCACCGGAGTGTACCTGGGTGGGAAAGGAAGTGGAAACAAGGTTAATTACATAGCTCTATTATTACACGGTAGTATGCAACATATTAAATAAAAGACACATTTACTTGTGTAAGACGTTAAGTTGTTATTGTTTAGACAATCTATGGCTATATCCTGTAATGGTCCCCTTTAATCCGTTTAGAGGGCTTAAATCACTATGATGCCCGTTGTTTCGTATATGGGAAATACACCATAGGGGGACTGATACAGGATATAGCCCAATCTATTTACATACAATATGCAACATTACATTCATTATACAGTCAGAATCGGAATGAAATGTTGACCTCTTTTCTCGAATATCAATCATGCCATTTGTATATGAAATTTACATTAAAAAATTGAAGATGGCGCAATTTCAAGATTGTTATTTGTTTGTTTCTTTAACTAAAGGTATGGCTTATTTAAGTTCCTAGCATTCAACAAATTCTGTGAAGCATGAAGGTTTCAGTGTCCCGTGTGGGAGGAATGGATAAGCCAAAGGAAATACTTACGGCCATATGCTGCACTAGATGCGACCTTTTCACATAGGCCTTATCACAGTGCGGACACTTATGCGGCCGTTCTTCTAAATGATACTTCTCATGCATCGTGAGATCTCCCTTATCATTGAACCGCTTATCACATGTGCCACAGGGATACGGCTTCTCGTCTGTGTGTCGCATCTGGTGGCGCTTGAGGTTGTGCGCGTCCCAGAAGGACTTGTCGCATTGCTCGCATTGAAAGGGCTTCTGCTTGCCGCCGCTCTCGTGTGACTGCATGTGCATCTGTGGATGGAGGGAATGAGAATAGGATCTGATAAACGAGATGGCAAACGTATTTTTAATGTTGTATTGCGTCATATTTAAATATTTCTTTTAATAATAACAAATGAGTGCTAGTCCCGGGATTCGGATCCCGTTTTCTTTCGATTACCAAGTGAATGCCAGCTGACTTAAAATATTTGTTCGGACGTAGACTAAGACGACGCTCGCATCAACCACGTATCTATCATGTTTATGTTTCTCGAAACAAACCATCAAAGCCCCGGTCGGTAAATGTTAATTTGTAATATTATTTGTACAAGGTTATCTTGAAAACAATGATTGTATCAATATTATTTTTAAAACATCTCTCAGAATTTATTGCCTCAAAACAAATTTGGATATAACATATTCCACGACAAAAGCCTGCTGTCGCGTTTTGGCAACGCATGAATACAATAAAAGGAAACTACAAGTAGCATGTTAGTTTGAGTGGGATGTACATTATACACACCATTTAATTAGGCGGTCCAGATAACCTATACCATCAAGAATCTGATAGTGAATACAACATTTTTGAATGCACCAACTGGCGCCGCTGCATTATACATTGTACATTTGTATGAATAAGCAGTGGCTTGTCATGTGGAGCATTGCAGGCGACTCACTCGGTGGTCATCCTACACATATGCTGTTTGATGCCGTAGTGAGGCGAGTCGCCTTCTTTATGTCCCCCAGTCCTCTGCCCATACGTCCTACCTCTCCCATTTTCCTTTGCTCTCTCTCTCACCTCTCTCACCCCCCACCACCGCACTATCTTTCTTTTCTTTCGCTTCACCACTGCGAATGTGGTAGGTAAAAATCTCCCTATTCATCGTTTTCTGGAGAAATACTATATGATCACCTTTATTTCTTAAATCCCGTGGATTTATACGAAATATAAGATGCTTTGCCAAGCGGGAAAATGAGAACGTTTTTCGAAGAAAAAAGTACATAAGTAAGTTAAATAATGAACGTTCAATAACCATTTATCTTAACGTCAATGTAAGTATTAGTGAACGAAACAAAACTGAACATAAACTTAAAATCAACATAAAACTTATTTATTCGTATACCTTTCATTACATGCCTATTTCATGAAATAAAAAAATATAATTATTGTATCTATTATAGTCGCATTTAATACTTCACTAGCTTACAGTTGATCTTATACTAGAAAATTTGTTTTATCTGCCAATATAAAACGAAAAAAAAAAACATTAATTGTACAAAAACAACGAAATTTGTTATGTTATTACTACATGTATCATTCATAAAAATCATCCTAATAAATATAAGATTTTATAAAACACGAGCCTATACTCACGGTAAGATGCGACTTCTTGCTATAGGCCTTATCGCAGTGCGGACACTTATGCGGTCGAATGCCCAGATGCATGCCCTCGTGTCGCTTCCAATTGGTCTCATCTTGAAATGTCTTCGAACAATATTTGCAGGTCAACGCAGGTCGCTCGGCCGTGCACTTGCGAAGATGGTTCTTCAGGCAGCCCTGGCCTCGATACTGCTTGCCGCAGTATTTACACTGTGGATGGGTAATAAATACAAGTATTCAGTGAACACGAACAGGCGCCAACGCCCCCAAAGTCGTTTTCGAATATTTCAGAAGTCTCTATGACATTCCGTTCAAAAGTTCTATTCCGTACAATCTTGAAAAACGGCTATTTTCGGCTATTTTGGCCTATTTTGACAACTTCCGGTCGGGTGTTTTTGACCGAAATGGTCAAAAGGCACATTTGCGGACAAATACCTTTCATTTGAGCCTACAACTAAGTCTCTATGACCTTTCGTTCGAAAGTTCTAGCCCGTACAAGCTCAAGTCAACGCTATTTTTTTTGCTATTTTGGCCAATTTTACAACTTCCGGTCGGGTGTTTTTGACCGAAATGATCAAAAGGCACATCTACGGACCAAGACCTTTCATTTGAGCCTATAACCAAGTCTCTATGACCTTCCGTTCAAAAGTTCTAGCCCGTACAGCCTCAAGTCTTGACAAATCGCAATTTTTGGATATTTTGGCCAATTTTGACAACTTCCGGTCGGGTGTTTTTGACCGAAACGATCAAAAGGCACATCTAGGGACTAAGACCTTTCATTTGAGCCTATAACCAAGTCTCTATGACCTTCCGTTCAAAAGTTCTAGCCCGTACAAGTTCAAGTCTTGAAAAACCGCCATTTTTGGATATTTTGGCCAATTTGACAACTTCCGGTCGGGTGTTTTTGACCGAAATGGTTAAAAGGCACATCTACGGACCAAGACCTTTCATTTGAGCCTATTTAACCAAGTCTCTATGACCTTCCGTTCAAAAGTTCTAGCCCGTACAAAAAAGTATGACGGGCAGACGGACGGACGGACACCCCAAACCTATAGGCCCCCACCTTTTGGGTTGGGGCCTAAAAAACAAATATGAGTGGATAGTTCAATGGATAAATTTATTAATCTACTTTCACTTTCATTTCCCTTATATTTATTAAATCTAAAATTCAATAAATTTCACCGGCCAAGCCGTTAAGCCGTTAAGTTTCTTCAATATATCAGAGCAAAAACGCCATTTAAACTATGAGCAACCCTTAAGGCCTTATAAAGCCTTTAATCTGGAATTTACGTCAACCGAATCTCACAATAAATCAAACGATAATACTTATAAAGCACATACCTTGAACCTAGCCATCTTGCCTCCCTTCTTGCGCTTGGAGCTCCGATAACTGGGATCCTTCTCCACATCATCATTGCCACTCGACGGCTCCTGCTTCAGATCCAGATTGATGTGCTTCAGGATCTCACGCGGATCATCCAATAAGCGACCACTTCCGCTAATGACGTCACCATTTCCCACCACTTCCGTGTCGTCATCATCGTCATCGACGTCGTCAAAGGCAACGTCGTCGCCAGCGTCGTTTTCGATTGTGGCGTCGCTATCATATCCATTGGCGTTCGCTGTGGCGCTATCCTCGATAGAGGTGTCCATGTGATCAGGGGCTAGCACGTCCTCTGCGTCGGGCCCACAGTTGTGCGTTGCTAAGTGCAGTTCGAGTTCAACGCGCGTTTTAAAGGGCTGGTCGCAGATCATACACTGCATGCCTTCCTTATGTATTTGCGCATGCGCTTGTAGATCAGCCATGGCATCGAAGCACTGGCAACAGACGAGGCACTTGTAGACGAGCAGCGATTCGTTTTTGCCCAGGTTCACGACCACGTGATGGTTAAATTCATCCTCGTTCTTGAAGATGTTCTCACAGCATTTGCAGGTTTTCGACCATTTTTTCACCGGGGTCGATTTGGAGCGACCGGATCGTGATCGGGTCACACGCGGAGTCGCTATGTCATCGGTCTCGTCCTTGACTTTTACATTTTCACTTGTTTCGACGTCACCTGTCTCGACTTTTGTTTCAGTTTGATCAGTCTCTGGCTGTTCCTCTTTCGGTTCGGTGTGCTCTATGGTTTCAGTGTCTGGAGTCTCAGTAAGATCCACTGTTTTTGCTATGTCACCATTGTCTTTCACTTCGGTATCGATGTTATATTGGTGTGAATCGTGTTGTTGGCTATCGGGTGTTGTAACTGATGCATCACGTTTTAGCTCATTAGATGAAAGAGTTTCCATGGAGCCATGGACTGCTAAATGCGTATCTGAAGCTGCCTCAGTCTCTTGCACATAATGTGAAGGCAATTGTTCCTGGATTTCACTTTCCCTATTCACATAACTTTCGTTCTGTTCACTTGAGGTGTCTATCCTGCTGCTGACATTATCCAAGTGCGGCTGAGGTGTATCAGCATGTGTCACCGGAGTATGTGTTGCGTAATGCTCCGTATACTGAGGAGGGGCATGGGGCGTATGCACAGCTTGGGCCGAGGCTGCAAAGCTCACTTCTTGTTGCGCCAAAGCGGCGACCACGGCCTGAGCCGCATATGCAACCGCTGCCTCACTGACACCTCCAACACCAGCTACATGACTAAGATAAGGATTTTCTCTATGAGTTTCTGCAACTATTGGTGTAGATTGGACCTCTGGTTGAGTCAAATCCGGAGGAGAGTCTTTTCTTTGCACTGTATGATCATGAGAATCAATCGATTTACCGACCTCTGGATCGGGATTCGGTGTTGTCTGTTTCACAAGCTGAGGAATATCGAAATGAACGTTACTAGGGGGAGGAGCACTGCTCCGTACAAACAAGCC
Source organism: Hydroides elegans (assembly GCA_001703475.1). Taxonomy (NCBI): domain Eukaryota; kingdom Metazoa; phylum Annelida; class Polychaeta; order Sabellida; family Serpulidae; genus Hydroides; species Hydroides elegans. The sequence continues at coordinate 14,870 of LQRL01121526.1, forward strand.
AGCGTTTATCATGTCTAGTTTACTCCGATAATCATCAAGCTGAGTACCTGGTGGCTGCAGCGGCACATTGGCCGATAAACCACGCTGCACGTTAGGGTCTAGATATGGATATAGGTTACTTGTGGTATTTGAAATCGCTTGAACAGCTTCCGGAGGTAAATGAAGCCTACTATCGGCTAAAGACGGTAAGCTATTCTTGAACTTTTGAATAAACTCTTCAGCACTAGTCACATTTTGAATGAATTCTTCTGTTCTATGATTTTCAACTGTGTGGTTATGGGGCATGTGGTGAGGTATGACATTGAATGATGCCTCTGAAGATTGCTGGGAAGCTACGTAAGGAGTTGCAGCATTATGTATGGTCTGGTTGGCAATAATATTTTGCTCAAGACTTTCGCCAGCTTCCGATGAATCAGCCACGTGTTCCATCTTTGTGTCTTGTGGTGAATCGTTATGCGTATTGCTTTCATATTGTCCTGGCTGTGTGTGGCCGTTGCTCTCGTTCTCCATGGTTGATTGAATCGTTGACCACAAGCACTATATAATGAAACAAAAGGTGGATAAATTTGCAATAATATGTTATACGATTCACAGTATCTGCAAATAGATCAAACAAAATCTATTCGCATCAATAATATTTTGGATTGAAGAATTCAATGTACAACTCGTTATCATAAACTATTTCGCGTTCTTTAAATTCAATTGATTCCAAAAAATAAATATCAAGCAAATGGATCTATTTTAAGATATTTGTCTATGACAATAAATTACTTATAGTTCGTATAATGACATTGAGACTGGTGTCGTAATTCATGACATTTACCGACGTGTTCACTCTTTGACGTTCGACAAAGGAAAATCTACAACCATGGTCAAGGTTGGATATAAAATAACTCTTAAAAGGCCCTGGATATTTGTAAGCCTTTTGTTATTCAGAGACATATGATACAATCGGGACTATTTCAGAGCTACGAGGAGATTTATTGAACTGATCACGAGTACGTAGCACAACGCGAACTCGTATAAGTACAATCGGAATAGATAGGCAGAAGAAAACGTATATGACGTACTGGCAGTCATGTGTTTAAGACTTTTATCGTAAGTGAGTAAAATACATCGAAATAAGTCCATTTGGACTTTTAAAAGTTAGTTGACGGGAGACTCCGTCCTTATTATACAGACATTCAAGTCTGCAAACTTTTGACAACTTCCATCATAGTAAAAAAATGGTGAAAAATAAGTTAAATCATTTAAAATATGAAAGCACACAAACGTTTAATTTATGTATAGAGAAATGTCCACATTTTTATGGTAGCGGCAACTATTAAACGCTTGTCAACACAAAACCAGGAAGATTAAGGAACTTATATTATCGTCCAAGTAAAGTTATTAGAATTAGCTTGGTACGGAAAGAATTTTATTTATTTAGTTCGGGATGTGGTTTCGTCCCAAAACATAAAGGTTGTTCAATAGTACTCTTAATTGCTTAATTTGAAAAATGTTTGTTGAATGCATTAACAATGAAAAAAATCAAATCTGTTAGAGATTGGAATCGTCTACCTCTATCCTCTTTGTTGTTTAAGGAACACAAAAAACTACGGTTGTTAAAAAAAGTAAAGGAGTTTTTAGCAAACCGTTCCTCTTAAATGAGAAAAATGGTTTTACTAATGTATCATAGTTCATACGGTGCTTATCTAGTCAAAACCCGTCACTAATCGCGTGTCATGTTACTGGTTGTGTACAAGGACCTAATAGGGTTACTCCACTATCGGCCAGACATCGCACAACGGGAGATCCAGTGATACAAACACATGGCTCTAACACGGGGTCGTTACATTGCACATGCATAAGCTTACCCTTGTTTTTTTTCTGAATTGTCTTTTTTTAATGTTTAAAATTTTTAAATGCATTTATTTTCTCGAAAAAAAAAATGTTCCTGGTTTGGTCAAGATACCTGGGCAACATGTAGCAATTTAAAAATATATAAACTTATTCTTTGATCTACCCTGACTGGTTAGAAAAAAAATGTTCATGGAGTAAAATTTCTTAACAAGTGATAATTAAAATAGCCTTTCGAAACCGATTGCAATAATTATATACACACTATCCTTCAAAGGTTTATGAAATAGAAATTGCAAAAAAAAAACTGAAATTACAGAGATGTGGAAGGTTTATAAATGGCGGCTGAAGAAAGATTTGTTTTATAATTATCAGCTTGGTCTGTAATGAAACATCTGATTAACGTTTTTAATGTTAATATCAAACAAAGGACGACAAATCTAGACCCGATAACAAAAAAATAGAATTATTATAATGGATCTTTTTGACGAATGATCAAAAGCATTTTGCTGACTTCAACTGTAAATATCTAGAAATGAATGGTATTGTAGGCCTATAGTCACCACATTATACGAAGAAATATCATTTCTCAAAGAGTATTCCCATTTGATGTACTTTTACATCAAATGGGGAAATGGTTCCAAACATTTTCATTAATATGGGTTTGGAGAGGAACAAAGTTTATATTTTCCATTGAATCCCATTTAAATAGCATCTTAAACCATTGGTGCACCTGCCCCTACGTACTACAACTATAAGGGTTTAAAATTGTTTTGAATTGTTTTTTTTTGTTCAGCAGACTACTTTGCACAAGTTTAAGCATGCACGTGTGTATCTTATATATTATATTTTGAACAAAAAATATGTACAAAAAATGACTATAAAAAATGACTACGAATGCACTAAAATGGGTTTATTATCGAGCATGCTACAAATAAAAACATAGTGAGAACGTGCATCACTTTGCCAGTGATTGTATCACTGACCCAGTTTTCACAGCGGCATTCCCCTTCTTGCAAGAGCAGTATTGGAATTAAGATGTAGAGCGTTCATGGGTTATCCTTAGTTAATTCAACCCTTGTATGTGTACACCTGTGATATTGTTATTTTTATAGAATGCATGTAAATGTTGAATTATCTGAAATAATAAATAGATAAATAAACAAATAAATGAATAAAGAAGAAAAATTAGATACGAACCAATATTTATGATAACCGATATGAAAAATATTGTCGATGTGTAATCAGACAGTTTTTCGTTGCTGGCCAGTAAACCAATCTAGGTTGGTATTTGATAGAAACAAATTTATATTTTTTATGAGGCAACAAAGGACTTGGCAGTATCTTGTCATAAAAAACGATACATGATCAAATTTCGGGAAATTTTTAAAAATAAAAATTTCCTAATTTCAAAGAGAGATAAGGTCAGTTCGTCTAACCAGTTAAATAATGAGAGTCACGCTTTTGATGAAACATGTAAAATGTAATAGTTGTATGCATTACAAGTTTTTACATATATTTTAGCTTATCTCATCATGTTACCTATATACATATAAGACAAAAAATGAAAATGTTCGGACAAAAATTGGCAAAAACAAAACATAATCTAAAAGAATTTCGTTTAATTCTTGTAGCTCGAAGGCAATTTTTCGAAAGTTTGTTGATAGATCAATCTTGAAAAAGAACATCCTTTGTTAGGAACACCTTGTGGGCCTCGTTTGATTTCAAGCAATAGCATATTTGTTACATGGCAATTTGATATTATTGCTTTTCCGGAAAATACTATATTGGCGAAATCGAGTAAGTAACCATATTGCTCGTGTATGTTGTTTGATTTTTCATGTAGTCTATTTAAGATTCTTTTGATGAGACATATAATATTTCTTTTGGAATATTCACCTGATATTCACCTGATGATCCCGTACTAATCTATAGGATGTACGGCTCTAAGTCTCGTCTGAACGCGTCGGTTGAGTGTGCTGAAACTGCCTTCTGTGGCAGTCTGTTCAGTCGTGAATTACACGATTGGCGAAGGAATACCTCCTTATGTCCGTGCGACATTGTTTGGATTAACAATTTATCACTGTGTCCTCTAGGTTAAGACTTTTTTCGTTTCAAAAACAAATTATCCTTTATCAATTAGTTACTGTTCAGGATTGTGTATGTTTCTATAGGTCTATGGCTTTTCTACGGTCTGATAGGCTTGGAAATTCTATATCACTCTCACACAGTTTTTTACATCTGCTTGGAGATTATTCGAGCGCCTCAATGTCTTTTTTTAACTACAGGCTCAATGCGGGAGAGCAATATTCTAATATTGTTCGAATGAGGGTGGTATATGAGTTTATGATGACATCAGGCGAACGGTTGAAGAGGCACCTTTTGATCATTCCGAGTCTTTGGCCTGATTTGTTGATGATAGAGCATATGTGCTTTCTTGATTTGAGATTGTTAGACACTGTAATTCCATAGTCCTTTTGCTCCTCTACCTCACACAGGCGCTCTCCTTTGATGTAATATGGGTATTTCATATGGGGTTTCACCCTAAGAACTGAGCACTTTTCAACACTGAAATCGAGAAGCTACTGGTTTGACCACGCTGAGAGCTGGTCAAGGTCCTCTTGTTGTTTATGACAGTCTAGTTTGGTAGTGATTTTTCGATATATTTTGCAGTCGTCTGCAAATAGCATGATTTTTAGGGCACTTTGAAGGGTAGGTCATTTATGAAAATGAGGAAGCACAGCGGTTCAAGGATAGTCCCTTGTAGTACACCTGAAATAACACTGGTCCAGTTGGAGGAGGATCCATTTAGCATGACGCGCTGCTGCCTACCAACTAAGAACGCTTTCAACTACGAGAGTATATTTCTCCGTATTCCATATGCCGACAGTTTCTGCAATAGCCGATTGTGGGGTACTATATAGAACGCATTATGAAAACTGTGTAGACTTCATCTATCACTGTCCCCTGCTCATCGTACATTGAGGTCCAGTCGTGGTATCACTTTAAGAGGTTTGTCAAACAGGAGTACTTAGACTGGAATCAATGTTGTTCACAGCTTAGGATGTTGTTGGCTTGGCAGAAAGACATAACTATTCGTTCAAAAACTTTAATAGCCTGGCTGGTCTGTGAAACTTGGCGATTTACGAGAGCCCTTTTTCGTGGAGGGCGCATAAATTGGCTCTTTTCCAGTCATACCATTGTCCAGCGATTCCCTGAGGAGTAGATATAGGGGTAAAGACAGGCTTAACATTTCCTTTATGATGTGTGGATGGATGCCGTTGGGCCCTACTGCTTTCTCTGGGTTGATTTTGGACATTAAATAGATACATTTTCCTGGCTAAACTCCAAATCGTACATACAGGCACTTGGGTGCCGTATGTCATCCTCAGGTTCGTCGACCATAACTGATTCAAAGAAATTGTTAAGTATTTCGGCTTTCTACGTGTCACTAGAGAACAGCGTGTCCTTGTATTCTAAGGAGTTAACAGATGACTGAGGCCTGGTAAAAGCTTATCGTAGTTATATAATTTGCGACAGTTAGTTTTAATGTTAAAGTTTTTAAAGTTTTGTTCGTATCTCTTTTTGTTAGTATTGATAGAGTGGGTCTTAGAGTGTTCGGTGATAGTTTTATTTCGATTTTAATATGTTTTAGTTGTTAGATCCTGAAATATTTCAAGTATCCACAATTTTCTGTAATTTATTTAAGTGTGGCTATTTTTTCTTTTATTTGTGTTGGAGTACCTACGCTATGATTTGTATTCACATAGCCACATCTTACTAGTCAACGCGCATGACACTGAATCATAAAAACTTCCGGT
>LQRL01121533.1:4485-14513 GCA_001703475.1 Hydroides elegans
AGTCAAGAGATTGTGCACCGGCTTTGTTATACCAAACTCATCAAACGTTGGAAACAAGCAAATATGTTGACACTGGTGTTTATTGTGTTTGAGATGTGGATCAAGTCGTTTAAATGCGTTAACCCCTATTGACAAACATGCATATATATTACTACATACTAATTCAGACAATTCAAAGTGTATTTGATTTATCAGAATCACTTCCACATTAGAATAAAATATGTCAGTATGTGACCTTTTAACATCTTTAATTCTGTCAATGAATCCTCCAGGCAAAAGTACTTTATGACTTACACCTGCTACGACAAAAATAAAAGTGACATTTTTAAGAGTGTTTATATCCCGGAAATACTGTTTATCATGATCAATTAGGTCATCTATTGATATATCAGTTGAGTGATTTCCGCGAACATATTTTAGATATGTGGGAGACAAAATGTGAATATCATATTTTGAAACGAAATCGCAAAATTCTGTGTCAGCCTCCATGTATTTATTAGTCATCTTTCGCAATGACGTGCATGTGATTTTAACCCTTCGCCCTTCATCGCCACATCTGCGAATGAAGCGTATCACCCAACGAATAGATGCATTGATTCCGGCATTTAGAGGGTCTAGATTGTCTATTATGAATAGAAAATGGTTTATCCCTGATATGCGCATGTTGCTTTAATGTTCACGAATTTATCCGCAATAGTTCGTCATTAATCATAACAATAACAATATATCAGTTCACATGAATGATGATCGTAAATCGTAAGTATCATTTAGAATAATTAGTTTATTTCAATTAAATATTATCTTTTCGATCATGTTAAACCATATGTTCCGAAATCTACTGTTCAACATATCTAGCATGCATTACAATAATATACATATAATCTCTTATTTGTATTCATTGAAGCTATGCATTATATACAACTTAGGGTACTTCACATTGATTTATTTCACAATACATAGAGACCTCGATAATATTAGGATAAGATTCAGGCTATCAAACAAACATGGATTTAGACATGTGTATCTTTGGATCAAGATAAGCTTGACATGAAAAGTTTTTAACACGGTACATGTGTCATAGATATATTTTATCATTTATTTCATTCTTGTGTTATATTTTATTTTACAATTATAACTAAAACTTCGATAAAATATCATAATTTGTCGTTAATTTTATGAGTAACATGGCTTATTTTGATTCATAATAGTTATATTATGTAGTTGACTATCTCAAATAAGAAAGTTGAATACATTATAACCTCTAATGTTGATTATGATAAAAGAGTCTCCAAGTAATATATATACAATCAATAAATTATACCGCCTCCCATAACGTTAAATTCAAACGAAGCGACAAAACTCAACCAATTATATTAAGATATCAGATGACCCTTTAAAAATTACAGAACGTCCAAATTAGATTTTTTAATGTTTTAGCTATAAGGAACACATAATGCAAACATAATCCTGAATTGCACTTGAAAAAAAGTGTTGTTTATATTGCCTTACACACCACCTAAAACCCTCAAAATGAACATTACAATGATAATGTCTGGTCATGTGGTCACCCATTTGCCTATGCTTGACATCCAGCCGGAAAAATCATATTGCGTATTGACAGCAATATATTGAAATGAATTCTAATCAGCAAACTGTGTTATGTATTTAAACATTATTTGTTCGAAATCAGTAAATCAATAATAACTATTCATTAATGGAAAAAGCAAACATTTTACATATACAATCAATTAATTACAGCAATTATAAAAGTTGGTAATATATACGTGTAATGTCTCGATGAAATGAGCAGTGGATCTAGTCAGGTTTTTAGTAAGGTCCAATGTATCACAGTATTTTTAACTAGCATTGTGATTATGCGTTCAATGATAAATTAATAATGTGTTTTCTTTAAAAAAATGTCATGCATTGGAATTTGGATAGTTCTCATATATTTTTCATATCTTCAAATATTTGGAAACATTAATAAACATATTATTAAGACATTAGACTAAATTAATGGATTGAAAATAACACTATACTATCACGTATCAATAAGTATGTTTTTGAATGACGCCAAGTTTCCTTAGTAAATTCTTGTGATATTTTATGTGCAGATTAAGAAGGCATCCCGTTATCTCGTAAAGTTAGCTCAAATCTTACCAAAAATTGAATGTTAACGCGCGTTCCCTTCTCCTTTTATTTATATTTTATACTATTCAATCGTGAATTAAATGACGGTATTGTATTAAACATAACTTGTCATGTTTCTCTATCTGTCGACCTATCTACCTGTCGACCGGTCGATCTGTCTTTCACAAATAAAAGAACTGAATCACTTCCTTTTGTGAACTAGTTTTCTATTGTGAGGGGAATCTAGATTTTAACTTTTCACGAAGTCTACATAACCGCACCTGTCGTTGTTCTAAGTTTATAAAAAGAAGTTTTCATAAAACATGTCACTTTTTATATACATTCAAATGAACTTATTTTTATTCATGATGTATGAAAATTGATAAAATATCGAGTACCCTTAATTATTTAGTATTTAAATAAAGTTTTAATTCGGTGCTTGAATATGGATGGAATACTTGCCCTACTTCATCCATTTAAATGAACTCTGAGTAATATATTTGTAACATTCAACCTGATAAGCATTCCTTCATTCTTCGTCATTCTTCATTCGTTGAGTCCAAAAGTCTATAGGCATAATGGACTTTGATTGTTGTGAAGCACTTCCAGTGCCATAAAAATAATCAGCATAACTCGAATTAACTGTACAACTCCATGTATTTTTCTTCGGCTATAGTGGTCTAAAGACATCGTTGACGCGGCTCCACGTCTTAGGTGCTAGCCAAGATTGACACTGGCAATTGAATACGGCTATTGATACGGTGGAGTGGCAGGACGTTGGTTAGGCATTACATAGCCTAACAGTACGAGGGAAGAAGCTGTTTTTGTATTTTTCGGCGTGGAGGGACTGTATATGCTGGTATTTCGAATTGTTCACGTAGAAAGACTGAACCTCAACGAGAAATGGTATATATATCAGGCCATTCCTACCTTTATGCCCTTAGCACATATAGTGGTTTCCAACCCAGCTTGCGATTTATGTCGTTCCTAATCAAACTTTCGGGGCCGTTAGTATAATTTCCTAAGACAAATCTTGCAGCTCTTGTCTGAACTGCTTCCACTTTAATAGAGAGTTTGGGAAATTTTGGGAAATTCACTAGAATGTCGTCAAAATTACTTAAACAAACCAGTAACAAGCAATGTGATTGGTTATATTTGGGTAATCGATGCTATTAACACAAAGCCTTTTATATTGGCACATTCTCTCTATTAATATTGCGCTGGGTATGGGGGCTCAAGGCTGGCGATGCGTGATGTGTATTCTAAGTGTGGTCGTACAAGGGCCTTGTAGGCGATTTCTTTTTAGCTCGGGAGAACATCTACGCAGATTTCGATGACAGTGATTGAGCAGTGTGGTGGATTTTGAGACCAGTTGGTCTACATGATTATTTAACGAGAATCTATTGTCGAATATAACGCAGAGGTATTTGTCAGATATTTCACTCAGGCTTTCATAACTACCAGTTGGTCGATTAGTACGGAGGATATCGGATGCTGCCTTGTATGTGCCTCTTGGTACATTGATGTCTGATCTTGGTTTATAAGGTGCCGAGATGCGATACTTTACTGCTATTATCCAAGCCAAATATGAATCATGGAAACCATTTGAATAAAATTTACATGTTCAGAAACTTGCTTTTATCTATCGAAACTGGGATAAAAACAAGATGGTTAATTATACCGGTCCCCTTTCATCATTTATAAAATGGCTGGGAAACCTTCTAAACTATTGAAAGATAATTTCTTTTGCTGTAAAATAAAAATATAAATCGGGAGAAATTAGGAATTATTTGGAAACCAGTAAAAATTGCATTAAACCGCCGCGAAGTCAATTTCTTATAAAACACTAACATGGTTATTTGTTTTACATCTTTAGCCCTGTTTTCATATTTATTAAGTGTTTTCATTTGAAACTATATCATTTATATATGGATTACTAGAATCCTTACTAGAATCCAACCCAAATTTGAGCGATAATTTAGGAATACACTTGGATTCTTCTACAAGGGAGGCTACATGTATTTTTACCGAGATGGAAATGGAACACAATTTCAAAGATCATATTCTATAACTTCTGCTTTAAATTCGAAGTTGATATTTTCACACAAAATAAATACACATATACTATATTTTAAACGAAATCACAACGCAAAATCATAAATGATGTTAAAGAAATTTAGGTTTAGATTTGTTCCATTTCCATGTCGCGTCTCATTTGCATGTCGCGTCCCTTGTAGGGTCGTGCATCTGTGCACAGCTCCAGCTTTTCTTTGAATGTACTTAGATTATTGGCAATTACAGATTGTATTGTTATGCATTGACCACTGTATTACTATTAGAGAAGCAATTTCTTCTACCGTAATTACCGGTGTATAACCCGCACCGGTGTATAACCCGCACCCCTTGAAAATCAAGAATCATGTTTTGAAATTCGGTGTATAACCCGCACCGGTGTATAACCCGCACCTTAAATTTATCATATTCCGCAAACGGTATATTTCACCCTATAACCCCATTGAAAGGCCTTATATATGTAAATAGTAATTATTTTTCCCTTATTGAATTCATAAAGACATAACAAAAGCCTAAATTAAAGATTATAGTCGTATTTGTGTCGATTTATCATTACAAAATGTTGCTATATTTTGCATGAAAATCCGAAATCGATCGGTTTATGTTTTCGAAATCGGTGTATTACCCGCACCGTTGTATAACCCGCACCGTGGTGTTTTGTTTGTAAAATCGGTGTATAACCCGCGGGTTATACACCGGTAATTACGGTAATAACCGTACGACTGCGAGACATTTGTCTTTGTCCAACGCGAATCTAGGAGAAAGCCCAGGTGGAGAAAACCCCCGCAATTTTTGTACACCAGGAGAAAAGCCCAGCATAATTTTGTCAAAAGTGGAGAAAAGCCCAGTGTTTTTGTATCATAACTATAAAATATATATCGTTTATATTTACATTTAAGAACCGTGTTTTTTTTTTACAAAACTTTAAAAATTCGATTGCAATTTAGAACTTTACACATTGTGCTTCGAGTTAAACAGTTCACTCAACAGATCAAAGCAATACTTAGTGGGGCGTTTCCGATCACTATTGCAATTGGGTTTAGGGTTTTCGCGTGTGAGTTTGCTTTCATATTTTGAATGCAATGGGGTCGATAGTGGATAGCAAATTCAGAAACGGGACGATTTCTCTTTCATGCTGTGATTGCAAACTGTCGTTGCTAACACTTTCATGGTCTGATCGCATTTTCTTTATAGCTTTGTCCATTATCCATGATGATATGAAAGGGCTTTTGACAATAAAATGGAAGTGACATTTGATGCTTTTGAGATTTGCATATTTCAAAAGGCCGAAGCTTAAATCCCATGAAATTTGAGTGTATATACCCCAATATTTTGCAATGACTTAAATTGTTTAAATTGTTTATAACAGATATATTAAACCTATGCTTTTCTCCACTGGGATTTTCTCCTACTGGGCTTTTCTCCACCTGGGATTTTCTCCACTGGGCTTTTCTCCACTGGGATTTTCTCCGCTGGGCTTTTCTCCGTCCACCATCAAACGCTACGTGGTTGCCAGTCTCTTGTCTACTCAAATATGGAATTGAGGTCGTCCTGCAGACGTATACAGTCATTGGGCGCATTTTTTTAGGCCCCAACCCCAAAGGTTGGGGGCCTATAGATTCGGGGTGTCCGTCCGTCTGTCCGTCCGTCTGTCTGTCTGTCTGTCATCGATTCTTTTCCAGGCTGTATCTTTGTAACGAGAGTCGTAGAGACCTGGGAATAGGCTCATATGAAAGGTCTTGGCCTCTAGATGTGCCTTTTGACAATTTTGGCCAGATTCGGCCACCGGAAATGGCCGAATTTGGCCAAAATGGCCAAAATAGCGGTTTTTCGAAACATGAGCTTTTCCAGGCTGTTTCTTTGCAATGGTTGGTCGTAGAGACCTTGGAATAAGCTCATATGAAAGGTCATGGCTTGTAGATGTGCCTTTTGACAGTTTTGGCCAGATTAGGCCACCGGAAATGGCCGAAATTGTCCAAAATGCCCTAAAAACAGCTGTTTTTCGAAACATGGGCATATACGAGTTAGTAGATATCCCTTGGAATCGGGGGTGGGGGCGGTTGGGGCCTTTTCGTGTTTCACAAATACCTCCTTGTTGTTTAAACTTTCCAGACAATTCAGACAAAGTGTAAAAAGCAGGGTGCCCACAACAGGGAAAAACAGGGAGAAACAGGGAAAATCACTGCGTACTGTTCCAGACAGGGAAAACACAGGGAATTTTGAGATTTCGCCTGAAAACAGGGAAAATACAGGGAATTTTATTTTGGCACTCAGGGAAAATACAGTGAATTTTGTACAGCTGGTTTTCTTTTATATTGTTATATTTTAATTTTTTTTGCGCCTTCGGCGCATTTTATTTTAATTTCGACTATGTGTACATAGCTTCCCATTCAGAACCAGTGCTCAAGAAATACCAAACGGATAAGCCAATCATTGTTTTCTATGCCGAGGGACCTTGCATTTCTGTTGCATACACTGCTTGCGTTATTTATCAAGCCCGAGACTCTAAAAGAAAATGACATGATCTGATTACAAAAACATAGATACATCCCAGAGTTAGTTTCATAAGTATGCATTGAAAGATTCCCCGAGTCATCATTCAGATGTCTTTTAAGCTATATCGGTATTGTGCCAAACCCTTGTGTTGTATGCGGGAAGAATTTGGTCAAGTAAAATTCACGCAGAAGTGACGTAGCGTATAAACCTTTAGTTGCATAGATTTAGAAGTTAAATATAAAACCAGGGCGTAGCATTAGGGTTGAAATACTCTTGGGTCAATCAAGATTATCGAGGTAGAATTGAGGTTCCCTCGAAAATTTACCGAGGCAGAAAATCTGGGCCACTTGTTGATAACAAGCTTTATTATGCTTTTGATAAAATGGTCAAAAATTGTGTGCGTACGATATATATATATAACAATTATTAGTGTGTTTGCTTGACGCGAGGCAAACAGCGTTTCCGTTCAGCAAATAACTTTTTGAAGTTTCTGGCCCGGCGGCTCAGTATCAATTCTGGATATTCAGTACTCAAGTCCCAATTTTTGGCTCGCCCCTTTGGCGAATTTGGTCTTGGTCGGGCCTGAAGGGCCCGCCTTAGTTAAGGCTTTACCATGAATGAAATAACAATATTTGTTTCAGATTTTCACCAAAACACATTGTCACTTCTGCATGCTTTAATTAAAAATTAATAAAGATTGTTCCTTCAATAATTATATATCATACGGAGAGGGTTGCAAGATGGAAACAGAACAGTTTGTGACCTTAGGGGAAATGGAGGGGTTGGGGGCGGGGTTTGGGGGGTAACGAGAGTAAAAAGGCAGAAATTGGGTACCCTCGAGGAAATTCGAATATACCTAGGCAGATTGCAGTTTCCCTCGAAAAATGTTCGAGGCACAATCGAATCTACCTAGGCAGAATTCAGATACCCTCGAAAAATTACTGAGGCAGATTTCTAGCTTATGCTACACCCTGTTAAACTTAATTTTGCTCAACATTAAATGAATAAAGTGTCAATGTACTGTGCTCTATAAATATTTTTTTGGAGTTGATGCAGCTGTGAGGGGTGGGCGGCATCAGGGAAAGTTCAGGTTGACAGGGAAAACACAGGGAAAATACAGGGAATTTTGAAACAGATTCCCTGTGGGCACACTGAAAAAGAAACGCATTGTGTCTGAAATAAATGGAATTTTAAGGTCAAGGTTAGCTCATTAGTTTTTCGACATTTTTAAACAAAATAGGGTTCAAGCAATTATAAAATTGGTTAAATCGTATTTCGTTATATACCATGTCACCAAATTACCATTTATAAAAAGTAATGTCACCTTTTACAAAAAGTAAACAAAACCTAAAATGAAAACATTGCATCACGTGACTAAATGAAGATTTTGAAGACAACTATCAGTTGTCTTACTTTTTGTCTGAAAAGTCTTAATTATCTGAATTGTCTGGATAAAAAAAGAAACGCGTTTTGTCTAATAAGTTTGGAAAATCTGAAAAGTCTGAACAAAAAGAAAAGCACCAATTGACTGAGTACATCGGTTTATAAGCCTTACAGTCATCAGCGATCAGCTTAATATCATTCTTAACGCTGGACGGGAGATCGTTTTTGAACAGCGAGGAGAACACAGGACCTAGTAAAGTACCTTGTGGAACACTTGAAACTACATATGCTCACCTTGAGTAACTACTATTCAATATCACTCCCTGTTTGCGCTGAGTCAAGAAGGCCTTAATCCATCCTAGAATTTTGCCCTGTATGTCGTATTCTTCGAGTTTGAGTAGCTGTTTGTGATGGGGGAGAGAATCAACAGCTTTTCTGAAGTCTGTATAGACTTTATCTAGGCCCGCGTTAGGATGATCATATGCCATTGTCCAATTATTGAGACACTCGAGCAGATAGTAAGACATGAACAGCGTGACAAGAAACCGTGCTGATTACCGTAATTTTCCGCGTATAATACGCACCGACGTATAATACGCACCCCGACTTTTGCCCTCAAAATGTCAAAATATCCATATTTCCGCGTATAATACGCACCCCGAATTCGGAAATAATGTTACTCTATTTTTCGCTTAATTTTCAGTTTTGACCATAAGAAATATGCATCCCAGTTATAGAAAATCCTCGAAGATCGCTTTTTTCAAGCATCGTAGGGATTTTCTATGCTAAATATGCGGCATTATGTTATTACCATATACGCAAATGATAGAAAGATATACTACTCATCAAAAAATCCATATGAAAATATTCATGCTCGATGTTACCGTGTATAATACGCACCCCGACTTTAGGCCTGATTTTTGAAGAAAAAAAGCGTATTATACGCGGAAATTTACGGTATATGTTACTATAATCATACGAGTTTCATGGTTTCAATGTCGTACTTACGAAGACATCTTTATCCTAGAGTAGCATTTATGACACATTCCCGAAACGTTCGCATAATATCCGTTTTTGGACCAAAATGTATTAAAGCGTAGAGGAATGTATCTTAAATTTGCGAGGTATCTATATTTTGCGAACACGTGTAACTTGAGAATTACTTGAGACTGTGATCGTGTTTGAACAATTTGAGAACTCTCAGTGTGATAGAAAACTGTATTCCTACGTTAGATATTTCTGAATATGAATAATCTTCGTATAAGGATGTTCGCAAAATAGAGATTTCCCGCAACTTAGAGATTCCCTGCTCTGCGATTTAAAAAAAATGCAATGTGCAACAATTTATAATAGATTTCTTTTGAAAAATGGAAACGGCCAAAATTGATAAGATCATCAGTTCGCCAATGAGTCTTAGAGACATGGAAATAATTTCTAATAAAAATACCACACTCGCTTGGTATTTGGAGCGGTCGGGGCATGTTTACATTTATTGAATACTGAATAACTTGTAATCGATTATTGTCAATTATAATCCTTTTTCACTTAATTTCTAGTCGAAGAAAAAGGGATTGAGTGTAGATGAAAAACGACGTCGAATGATGGATTTCTTCTATGAAAAGGTTTGTACATAAAACTGCACTTTTGTATATTTGATAATTGATTTGAACTAATGTTTCTAATTTCATATAAGAAATCTTGGGGATATGTTTGTCATAAGCTCCCTATGAATGTATACATAATTTAAATCAATCTGAAAGAAAAAAGTTTAACTTTAAAATTATGGAAGTAAATTGATTAGATCGTCAACTAGCATTTATGATCCTGTATCGACTATTATTTGAATATGCAGGGATGATACTTTTCCGGTTTTTACCGGTTTTCCGGTTTTTTCTTCATCGAAAAAGGTCATTTTTGAGATCGATGCAAATCCGTTGAGATCTCAA
>LQRL01121555.1:2366-12490 GCA_001703475.1 Hydroides elegans
ATACATCTGATGAGGGTCATTCTTACATCTAAATTTGAGGCGACTTCGCCGTAACGCCCATTTTACGTACCGACGAGTAAAAAACCCTCTTAAAGTCGGGGATTGGGATATTTATAAAATCTACATGAACCTTAATGACAAGAGCCTACAGATATTGTATAACATCTCGAGTGTTTGGATGTTAACACTTTTAAAACAATACGATTAATACCGGTGATAATTGCAATTACCTCCAACGGTAATGTCCTCTGCAGGGACATTCCGGATGTCGCCCATGTTATCAATGAAAACGTTGATGATATGAAGAGATGCCTACAAATGAAATTAAATGTGAACATTAAAAGAAAAAAGAAGGAAAAACAATAGATGAAATCAAACACTCATTACAGTCATGAGTAAAACACACGATGTTAATTGATTTTGAGCAGCGATAACACACACACACTATTTCTATTGTAAAACCCACGCAAAAGCAATTTACTTTAATCGCATGTCCTTTTCCCAAAGACATGTGACTTCATCAAAGTGAATAGTCATGTACGTAATTTGTCACATATGCTTGCAATGGTTATTGTTTTGTAATTTAATAAATGATTTTATATCTAAGTAATTACACCATTGAATAAAAACCGATGATTGATTATGTCGTAGACGGTCTGTCTACGCCTAGAGCTGAAATGAAAAATAATGTTTCTTCAGAACCCCTTTTATTCCATTATTTTGGTTCTATATCAAGTATGAATTATGATATAAAATAGAAATTATTTATAACAAGTTTAGAAATCATTATCCCATTTAATTCGTGTCTGTGAGAGAATTCGTTTAAGTGTTCTGAATCATGTTAGGCTGCGGTACAAAAAAATTAGCGATTCTTGTCGCCATTTGCGATTATCACTGTTTTTCATAATGTATAAAATCAAAAGGAAACAGTGAAAATCGCTAGATAAAACTCTTAACTAAGCACAGCCTTATGGTGCGTTCAGCGGGACTTTGCGTCTGCGTCTGCGGAATTTAAATTGGTATAAAACATAGTAAACCCAGCGGTATTAATTCCGCAGGGATTACTATATTTCATAGCAATTTAAATTCCGCAGACGCAGACGCAAAGTCCCGCTGAACGCACCATTATACAGGAATAACCAAGGAAAGATTGTTAGAAATGTGTCTTAAATGACTTATTTTGTTATGAAACGAATTCATTTGCATCTTAAAAATGTGAAATAGTATTCCTTTAAGATAAAACTTTATTGTTTGTGTCAGCAAGGGGCCGGAAATCATTGCCTGCAAAACGCTGCCAGCGAAAGAAAGATGATGCTTCAATGCTTCATGGCCAGTTCACCAAAATTAGTATATTCCTATGTTTTAGCCCTAATTTGAAGAGCACCTCACGAGCTGTTCTCCAAAAAAGCTGTTCCCCACCAAATTCCAGCTGGCTTGAAGATTTGGAGAAAATCCGTTCTAGCTTGGATATTTTC
Source organism: Hydroides elegans (assembly GCA_001703475.1). NCBI lineage: Eukaryota > Metazoa > Annelida > Polychaeta > Sabellida > Serpulidae > Hydroides > Hydroides elegans. Next base: position 3,842 of record LQRL01121555.1, read on the forward strand.
GCAGTTTGAGGAACGCCTTTTTCGATATTTTCTTAATTTTCGTAATATTTAGCGAGAATTATTAGTTCAAAATTGTTGAAACTTGCTTGCAATTGTCTAATAAACTTTTATTTACAATATATTATAGGTAATTTATTGATATTCAACATTTCAAATTTCTCAAAAGGTGTTCCCTTTCTGCTCCAAGCTGGCTAGAAAAGGAAAAACGCCCAGCTGGCTTGGAAAAAATGAACACCTTTTTGGAAAATATTTATGTTCAAAAAGGAATATTTTGTTGTTGTTCGTAATTGTAATGTTGTGTAAAGGTGATTTAACAACTTTTTGAAAAATGGGTCGTGGAATGCCCTTCTAATTTGCTCATAACTGAGTGAATTTCTTGAATAATGGCCTTTTATTTACCTTATTTCGTGATATAACACAAAAAGGAAAATTTAATATTTATTCAATTCTGTGAAAATGTGAGCATTAGGAAGATATTCCAGGAGAATAGATATTTCACAGAATAAATCGATGGGTACTTCTGCTTATACAATAACAATTTTAACATTCAAATATAACAATAAAGCATTCAAGAACGTGTTTTAATTGTTTAAATTGGAGTCGTGTGGACCCATTATAGAATCATTATAACGTAAAACACAATCATTATTTCTGATGACAACAAAGGCAGCCCTAAGATGGTGCATGAACATAATAGACCTTGGTCGCTGTACCTGATAGATCATCTCTTCTCGTTGGGTGTCCGTCCTATTGTCGTCATCGGGTCGCGGAATTTCTACAGTAAACCTTACATGAAGACTGCCTTCTCTGGTTGAAACAAATTGCAAGTTAAAATTTGCATGGGTTTCTTGAAACTGTATGGTTTAGAAGTATATGGTAATTTCATCTTCGACATAAGTCTTTTCGAATAATTAAATTCAAGCAAAGTAGGCTAACTGTGTAAACGATATATTTTACTCAATTTCTTGAAGTGCTTTATTACCAAACAATATAAGATTATTCAAAACTGACCTAAACTCCCCGACGGAGCAGCTTTCGTCGATTGATGAAAAGTAGTCAGCACTTGTAGCCTATTTCCAATGAAGACAGATAATTAGAAGATGCATTTCATAAATGACCTGGACGCTATGTATCAAAGTTTGATAGTCATATTTGTTTCCACTGCTCCCTTACTAAGTTAGCTTTATTAATTCAAATCTCTTTCAAGGGTATATAGCTGTTCTTCATAAAACCCTGGCCATATATACTTATAAAATTGCTAAGATGTTTTATTCTCTAAAATGTCCTACTATGCTGTTTTATTTGAAATAAAGTAGATATTGTATTATACAGTTTTTGCATGTCACGACGTCGACATTTAAATTATAAAAACAGAGAAAAGTATGAATTATGAAAAAGCATAATGGTGCGTTCAGCGGCTCTTTGCGTCTGCGTCTGTGGAATATAAATTGGTATAAAACATAGTTATCCCAGCGGTTTTAATTCCGCAGGGATAACCATTTTTATACCAATTTAAAATCCGCAAACGCAGACGCAAATAACCGCTGAACGCATCATCATAGTCAAATATAGCAAAAAATGCTCTCACTTCATCACAAAATCTGCGCTGATAATCTTCATATTGTGACGAATCTGCGTTGGCCAGATTTGAGACATAAGCCCAGTTTGTATCGTCATTAATGACGATTTTTCCGCTGATGCTATCCGTCACTACCTCGTCACTTTTATCTACAAAATATAAAAATGTGTTTATTGTTAAAATGATTATTTGGTTGCCAATTTCCGTCAATTAAGATGGTTCTTAAAAAAGTGTCTTTTGAAAAAGTACCCAAACACGGCGAAGTTAGTTTTATTTTTATAATTATTATGTGTCATCTGACAAAGCCGGGGAAGTATTCACTAATTTTTTGACTGTTTGAGTACATCCTATTGATGAAACGATGAAATAATAAATACATAACAATGATGATAAAATGAACTATATGCTTTGGGTTGGATCGGGGTGGCTTGGAAAGATAAGCGCCCTACACGGATTTGCATCACCATTTAGATATTATAGAAAACAAATCTGAAATTGACAGGAAGATATCAACTTTTGTTTATCATTTTAAGGATTCATACACTGAACGTATGCACCATACACAAAGATACACGTACGTTGGATATAATACATGTATATTTGGTTAATCGGCATCGTAGTCCGGTCGGTAATACCACCCAAATATACTTCCGTGTGCATTGATTGTTAAATCTTGAAACTATGCATTTTCTGAATGGTCTTGAGGTCCTCTTTAAAATAAAATATGTTTCCATTTTTTATTTAGAATATTAAGGTATGAAAATTACGATGGCCGAAAAGCCCATCTTAGCAAGAAAAACGTCAATGATAATTAACGAAATGTTTTATTTGAACAGAATTATCTTAAGATAAATACTTAAAACGGCTTCTAAGACTAAATTGAGAAAATGGCTAATCATTTATTACTCCAGATTATCATTTAGACGATTACGATGGCCGAGAAGTGTAACTTTTCATATCTTAGAATCACCATATGTCAAACATTGGTATAACTGCCAATTGTTACAAATATATAATAATATTGAGTTGATTTTAACTATCATTTATTAAACACACATTGTTGGTCAATAAATTGAATTACGATGGCCCATAAGCACGTTACCTTTATATTCTATAACTCATAATATTAGGAATCTAGGAATATTAAGAATCTATTTCAACATGATTCATACAGGATTGATTTTGAGTAATAAAAACCACATAAACATTTTTTTTTTCAAACCAGAAAAGCATTTGAAAAATACGATGGCCGGAAAATGCAATTCATTTGTATAACTAACAATCAGCGTGTCTCAAGAATCAGTATAACTATCGACTTAAACAAGTCGATAATAGCATTAAACTACATATTATCTATGTTTCTATCATTACTATGTGACACGTTTTTATTGTTTTGCTAAATCACGATGGCCCATAAGCACGTTACTCTACCAATCTATAAATCATATGAATAGAAAAAAATATACAATTACAAATATAAAACCCCTAAAATAAGCCGTACGACTTGTATACAAGATTATTCAGATCAATCTTAAACCAATATAGATACCGCATAGTGATCTTTTTATGTATTCTTATGTGCTTTGTACAACAATTACAATGTACACATGGATAATAAAGCAGTTTTTTTATAAATAAAATCAATTTCATCATCGATAAATATGTTTGTAAAATTAGAATACGATATTTTTGTGTAACCCCAACGGTGTTTCAAAATTAATACCATGTGCAAAATGAATACGAGGCGAAGTACCAGCATCATTCAATAGTTAATGATATATGAAGAAGTGTAAGAGTTGGCAAAGAAATATTGAATCGTAAATTAAACAGCACATTACTATAACATTGTCATTGTCAGATTTCAAATATTATTATCTGCGAACTTTTTTCCTACGAAAATTTCGCAGGTATTAAAATCAGTCGAGTTTTTTTTATAAATACTATGTCCGACACTTTTCTATATGTTATAGGACAAACTTGACAAAATAATATGTATCAAAGCAATAAATAGAATATAGATATGGAGCATAGATGGTTTTGATGAGCCTTAGTTATATGATTGTCGAGATATTTAACATTTATGTCAATGTTTTTTTTTTGTCGACCTACGTTATTTTGTGCCTCGCTGAAAACCACCGAGACTCATTCGGGCCCCTCATTGGCCACTAAAGTCAATGCCCGTTTAAATGGACCAACGACAAGTCGCGCTCATTTATTGACAGTCCTTAATTGATGAGTGACAGCGACTTTAATGGAGAGAAAGTTGCGTCATAGAGTAAAGACAGTTGTGCGGGAGAGGGGGCAGCTATATAAGGCGCGCTACTGCATAATCAATAATCACCTTCTGCTCGGAGTCACAGTCAGCATACCTTACGTTTGTTACTTTACACTTTTATATCGAAGGAACTCGACAATTTATTCGGCTAAATGTTTGTTCTTGAAGCAGCTTTTTTTTCCTAAAGATTTTTCAAGCGATTAGTTTACTCTAGAGTTATATTTGTGAATATATCGACCAAGGCAGTTATATCTAAATGTAGTGTCTGTAATCGAATCTGTGAGAGAACATTGGATTTCTTGACATCTTTATTCTGGTAGGAGATGGAATATTTGCTTGCAGTAGTTTTTCTTGGTTTCTTGCTTACAACTGCAGAATAAACATTTGATGCAAATCAGCGTATAAAGCTTATTTCAAAGATATTTCATCATCTTTCGTGATACAATAAATAGATTGAAATCAATCTTTGAAAATAAATAGTTGGGTCCCTCTCTTATATTAATGTTTGAAAATGAAAAGACAATAATTCTGGCATGTCAAGGTAAAACATCGTAACCACCTATTCGTCAAAATGGAGCTAAGGGCATATATATATACTTAGGACATTATTCCCCATGTATTTAGTTTAAAGTGAGCGGCTTATATGCCCGTATACGCATGATTTTCAATATTTAATGTGAATCAAGAAGATCGCAGATATGCACCCTATGATTGTCCTTCTAGTTTGGTTTTGCTTTTAGTTGCAGAAATTGAGTTTATTTATTATAACAATTGCTTTATTATCCGTGTCTACATTATCATTGCTGTACAAACACATAAGAATACATAAAAGGATCATTATGCGGTATCTCTATGGGTTTAAAATCTGTCTGAATAATCTTGTATACAAGTCAAAGGGATTGTTTTAGGGATTACATATTTGTAATATGTTTTTCTGTTCAAATGATTGATAGAATCCTAGAGAAACGCACTTATGGGCCATCGTTATTAAGCGAAACAGTAAAAACATGTCATATAGCAATGATAGAATGTTAGATAATATGTAGTTTAACGCTATTATTGACTTATAAAAGTCGATAGTTATACTGATTCTTGAGAAACGCTGATTGTTAGTTAAACAAATAAATTGCACTTTCCGGCCATCGTATTTTTCAAATGCTTTTCTGGTTTGAAAAAAAATGTTAATGTGGTCTTTATTAATCAATATCAATTGTGTATAAAAAATGTTGAAATAGATCCTTAATATTCCTAGATTCCTAATATCATGATTTAAAGAATATAAATGTAACGGGTCTATGGGCCATCGTAATTCAATTTATTGACCAACAATATGTGTTTTAATAAATGCTATTTGTAACTATCGGCAGTTATACCGATGTTTGACACATGGTGATTCTAAGCTATGAAAAATTACACATCCCGGCCATCGTAATCGTCTAAATGATAATCTGGAGTAAAAAATGATTAGCCATTTTCTCAATTAAGTCTTAGAAGCCGTTTTAAGTGTTTATCTTAAGAGAATTCTGTTCAAATAAAATATTTCGTTAATTATCATTGACATTTTTCTTGCTAAGATGGGCTTTTCGGCCATCGTAATTTTCATACTTTATTATTCAAAATAAAAAATGGAAACATATTTTATTTTAAAGAGGACCTCAAGACCATTCAGAAAATGAATAGTTTCAAGATTTAACAAGAAATGCACACGGAATGGTATTAGCCACCGGACTATCGTGCAGACGTAACATCTCAACAGGCCGAAGCAAAATACAAAGCCTCACACTCCGCAGGAATTCTGAAAATTATATTTAATTTCTGACTAACATTTAGGGTCGTAAATAATTAGATCAGATAAGGTACAAAGGAGAACCTTTCGACGCGGCCGTATATTTATATTTGTTTAATATAAAAAGTAAGGTTATAAGTAGAAGATATGCATGGGATACATGGACTGCACGGTTGCGATTAATCTCTCCCATTGCTTAAATGATGGTTGGATAGTCATATATGTTAAGAGGTCACTCGAATTCAGTTCGAGCACTTTTGTCTAGTCGACGCTTTTAACATGATATATTTGTCGGTAAAGATGTTTGAAGGGCATCCACGACTTACTTTTCAAAAAGTTGTGAAATCAACTTAAAACAACATAACAATTACGAAGAACAACAAAATAATGTTTTGTTTGAAAATTCAAGGGGTGTTCCTTTTTTTCCAAGCCAGCTGGGCTGTTCCCCCTTTCCTAGCCCGCTTACAAAGGAAGCTGAACACCGTTTGCGAAAATTGAAATATTGAATATAGCCCAATTATGTATCATAATTTACAAATTACACTTTATTAGACAATTTCAAGAAAGTTTAATCAATTTCGAAGTAATTATTCTCACTAATTATTGTGAATATAAAGAATTTATCAAAAAAGGTGTTCCTCAAACTGCTCATATCTCCAAGCTAGAATGAATTTTCTCAACATTTCCAAGTCTGCAGGAAATCGGTCGTAACAACTTTTTTGAGGAACAGCTCGTGAGGTGCTCTTCATTTTTAACGAAGTTGCTTGAATATATCGAGTATGGTAAAACGGCGGAAGAGATAAATATTCACAAACAATCAGGACCCGCAAAATTCGTTTTCACCAACTTAAATATTATCCTTTAAATTCAATGTAAAATAACAAAAAAAGTGACAATTTTTAATTATGAGGAAAGGTGTAGAATATCGATCAAGATTTCATTGTTGTTTAAACATAGCGCCTTTATGCGATATTTTTATTCAGTACATTCGCAAATCCAAGATCCATCATGCTTGCAGTAAGAATTCTTTAGACCTGACTTTATCAATCATTCATTTATAACTGCGTCTGTTTCTGTTTTTGAATTCTATTTTTATTTCAGGTAAATTTATGTTTTTGTTGGAATGCATGAAACATATAATTTTGTGATTTATCTTGAAGGTGTTGCCAGCTAATTATTTCATGAGTCATCAATACAAATGGCAAAACTTCCTTGTTACAATTGTAAGATAACTTGGAGATTTAGAGTTCTAATCAATATGTTTAAATATATATGCCCTTTGTAAATGCTGATGATCTAGAAAAAATACACATTTAAGATTAAAATATATAATTCTTATGCTGCTCCCAGGAGGTAAGTCAGGTTGATTTCAGCATATATCTAGCAATACTAAAGCAATATAGATAAAATCACAATTGATAATAAGTCTTAATAATCGTACAATATTCCAAATGTACCATTTACCTTTATCATTCTTTTAATTGATTTTACTTACAAAATAAAAATGAATCTAATTCTTCATATTATATTCAAATACTACCAACCTTTATCGTCCTTATCATTGAACACGAACACCCAAAGCAGCACAGCGGTAAGAGCGATGACCAAGATCAACACAATCACGAAGACCACAATGCAACAGGTTTTGCTTCCCTTGTTCTCTTTTTGTCGTGAACGGCTGTCTGGATAGTAGCCGGGGTCCGAGCGCTGCCGAGAGTAATGCTCACTGTTTGGGGGAAATAACAATAAGCAAATTAAAGTTGATTTTCTAATTATTTATGTTTAGAATAAAGACATTATCGAAAGGTGTTCCTTTGACCCACGCATTATTCTGTTTTTGTTGTGACCGCGGGCAGCCGGAGTACGTGCACTCGAGTAATGCTCACTATTGTGAAAAACATAAAAAAAAATAAATATATATATATTCTATATTCTATTTATGCTTATTTCGAAACAAATATATCACCAATGTGTTATTCTTAACCCTCTGTAAATATAAATAATAAAATAAATGATAAGGTTATTAGTCAAATGTACGCTATTGCAATAAGTTTGCTAAAAATAATGCTTTTGACTTAATGTCAAAAGTAAGAAGCATATTCCGCCACAAAATTCCACGTTATACGTTTCTTTCCAAGAAAGGTATATGGTCCTGGCCACATTGGAAGCATTTTCTACTTTTTTTCTCTAGCAAAGCCCATCTTCTCTAACAAGCCCAATCTAATGGAAAACTCAAAACTCCAGATGAATGCTTATTGCGTTTTTGAAAGGTAAGTCACGTTCTTGGTTTCCCATAAGGAATACATTGAAGAATTCATTGTATAACAGGCTTAGTAAGGGAAATAATCGTGAGATAAAACGCGAATGTGGCCAGGCCCTATAAATCATTTTCGTTAAAAAATTAAATCCTCTCAAAACTAGAATGCTTCCTGCGATCAATTTTGGACCAACCATTCAAAGTATAAATTGTTTTTCGCATAAAAATAACTCGTATCTTTAAGAAACGTAGCAGGTTGCATCATTGCTATATTTATAAGCTATTATTAGGTCATTCACATATCTATTCATAACCCTTTCGCGCGAGTGAATAGTTTTTACGATTGTTGGCATCTAGGCCTTAGATTCTGTATTAAGCTGTTTCCGAAACATGCAAAATTGTCCTAAATCTATGCTTAAGGTTGATACGGGCCGGTGACAAACTATCGCTTAATGTGCGTTAACATTACAGCAGCGACAATCCTGTTGTTGCTTCGATTTTAGCAGTTTGTCTTTCGGTATGATATCGCAAGATGTTTAGCTCCTTGCGATTTCAGAAATAAAGAAAACAAGTAGATCAGTGAAGCTGATTAAGTCCTCCGCTACTTCAACAACAGTTGAAAACCGAAAAAAAACAGAGGAAATCAATTAATAACATCAACAAAAATCCATCCAACGTCTTTCTTACGTCTTTCTCACAACGTCTTTCTCACAACGTCTTTCTAACAACGTCTTTCTCACAACATTTTCCTT
>LQRL01121555.1:12669-30434 GCA_001703475.1 Hydroides elegans
TAAAAAATCGCCAAAATTACAATTTTTGAGGTTTTTCACAAATAATACGCCTAAGCACAGCTCCAATATGTGTTTGTTCCATGTGCCAAAGGAAAATAAAATCCATCGAGGGATAAGCGAGCACTCGTCCGTACAAACTACCATCAATAATCACACTAAGTCCCCAAAATCACCATTTTTCAAAAAATCGCCAAAATTACAATTTTTGAGGTTTTTCACAAATAATACGCCTAAGCACAGCTCCAATATGTGTTTGTTCCATGTGTCAAAGGAAAATAAAATCCATCGAGGGATAAGCGAGCACTCGTCCGTACAAACTACCATCAATTATCACGCTAAGTCCCCAAAATCACCATTTTTCAAAAAAACGTCAAAATTACAATTTTTGAGATTTTTCAACATTAATACACCTAAGCACAGCTCCAATATGTGTTTGTTCCATGTGCCAAAGGAAAATAAAATCCATCGAGGGATAAGCGAGCACTCGTCCGTACAAACTACCATCAATAATCACGCTAAGTCCCCAAAATCACCAATTTTTCAAAAAATCGCCAAAATTAAAAATTTTGAGATTTTTCAAAAATAATACGCCTAAGCACAGCTCCAATATGTGTTTGTTCCATGTGCCAAAGGATAACAAAATCCATCGAGGGATAAGCGAGCACTCGTCCGTACAAAGTAGTGCACCTAGGTGTCGACAGACAGACAGACGGACAGACGGACAGACGGACAGACGGACAGACGGACATGGTTCATTGGTCTTATAATTCCATTGAACGTATAAAAAACTTGAAATGTTTTTGATAGCTCAATTATTTGTTGTAGTTACGGACGGACAGTACTGAATACTATAGTCCTCCGCTTCGCGCTAACGCGGCGGCGGAGAACTAAAAACAGTGAAAATCGAAGTAGGGACAGAATTATCGCTACATTAATGTTACCGCTCCCCTAATCGATTTCCTACCTATTTAATGATTACATTAACTAGCGATCTTTGAACTATTATATTCAACTAATCATTTCGCCTTGCATTGCTCAACACTTGCGACAATAATCGCCACTAGCGAAAACATCATTCGCCCGAGCGATGTGTCGAACAAGTGATAATTTCCTCGAAGGAAATAAAGCGTTGATTTCTATTTGGTTATGTAAATCGCCTATATGTAATCAAACAATTATGAAAAAGCAATAAGCGACAGGATTTTCGAAATAAGTCATACGAATAATACATTTGAAATCGCGTTTGCCGATCAGAATCACTCATTTTATGTAATAGGGACATTACACGATCTATGATGCGATCAAGAACTTCAGCGATTACTGCAAAAATAGAAGAAAAGGCAGTCAAATAAATATCGCTGGCGATAGATAGATTACTATATTTTCTTCCCAATTTGTATTGAACACCAAAGTGCGCGACCGTATCTTTCCGGCGTATATGCTAATCGTAGATTTATGAGATGCCAACACAAAATAACTGGTATGACCAATTAACAAAGACTTAGAAAATGCAGATTTATTCTATAAGTGAATGCAAAAAGATATGTACATCTAACACATACATTTTAATTGATGTTTATCCCTTGAAAAAGTCTATACACTGGTTCGAAAAAAGTTGGGTGTGGTAGCTTTCCTTTTAAGCTTCCTTATATGATTGTTCAAATATTTCATTTACATAAAGTAACGTTATTTTGATATAAGCACGACCCATACCGACACGGAACCTTACAATTTTACTAATTTTTAGGAATCCAATTGACCCCCTCTTAAGGCGCGTTCAGGCAAAATAAAAGCTCGTAAAAATGTCAAAAGAGTCCGCTTTTTGCGTGAACAGAAGGGATAAATTGCTATGTTTTCATGCAAAAGTGGCTTTGAGCTTTCGGTTTTCGAGTTTTAATTTTCGGGCTTTTTATTTGCGTGAACGAGGCCTTAGCCCTGTCTCTTAAAAAAAGTTTTCCCCTGATTATGGCATGGTTATGCTTTGTCCTTATATTTATAGTCTCAATTTTCAATGTTAGATAAATGAACAGTTTTATACAGATTCACATTAAAATTGTTAACCGTATAAACACAACAAATTGTCCTATTTTTTGAATGCGTTGTACGACAGTGATTTACCGATATCGTTTTCTGTATTCCGGAGCAATATAATATCCATCTGGTATATACTCCTGTTTGTTATAATATGGTCCGACCGTATATAATTGGTTATTGTAAGTGTGAAACGACATTATTTGTTGTAAATCCGAAACGTTATATGTTTCAATATTGAAGCTAAACTAAATAATGTTGTTTTTATTCAACATTTATGGAATTTTACTTATACATGTATATGTGACTGAGGAGATAAATATATAAACTGGTGCCAAATGTAATCGTTTGGGGCTGGTAACGGAACGAGATATAAATTATGGGTTTGCTGAAAAGGATAACAAATAGCAATGATTTAGCCGTTTACGACGAATTCCATTCAAGTAACCTACATCGCAAATCCAATTCTTTAAATGCATTTTTGGTTCACTTAGTTTATTAAAATCATTTTTGACGAAATCTTTATCAAGACTTCTTGCATAGACCCTTCATCCTTTTTAGGATTTACGTGCGAAAAACAATGATTGTCCACTGCAACTTATTTTGAAGGTTATTCTATTTATTGTACATGCTTTGAATTGCATGCGTGACTTAAGATTGTTGCGCAAAGCGTTGGTTTGATATCAAAGCAACGTAAAAAAAAACCTTATATCCATCATATTGCTAATAAAAACTTATTCGTTCTTTTGTAAAAAAAACGTTGAGACCACGTTATTTGAATTAATTGCTGATAAAATTCATATTATGTATATGGACATGTATAACATTTATCCATTACATTGTATTTCTGAGCTGCATCTTAAAAACATGATATTGTTAAATATGAAACTTACTCCGAAATCTTATTCATTTTCCAGTATTTCTATTCATTTTGATTCGCGCTGAATATTGTTTATTTGTCAACATTCTGTTATTCTTATCCAACCATTGATTTTTTTGTCACACCACCCTTTGACTTTACACAGGAACGATACATGTAGTTTCATATAGTGACAAACTGGATAAAGGACAGAAGGTGGTATTTCTATAACGCATAAAAGACCATAGCAATATCAGGATTAATTGTTGCACTGAAACATTGATGTAGCAAAGTAACAGAGCATCAATTGAATTATTCAATCAATCAATTGTTATTACCTAATATACGCTCTGGTGCCTCTGTAGTTGACATGCATTATGGAGCTGGGTGTAGGACAACCAATTACATGTCTAGTAATTAATATGGCTATGACTGTTTATTATTATATTTATTCTTCTTTTAACTATGTAATTAACACCGCTAAAGACATAAAACGCAGTCCGTCGCAGTTTTTTTTTACATAGGCCTATGTAACATTGTTGTCCGACGCAAATCTACGGTTCCACGTGTATCGATTTAGGAATTTTATGTAGGGGTGATATCTACATAAGGGTATGAAATATAAAATTGAATAGTTATTACGGTCCGTAAATAAAAATGTTATATTTTCCTTTAAAAATCTATATCATTCTTAGGGTGCGACCATCGGGCAGCGGCTAATTTGCCGCAGACCTCAAAATGTGGTATAAAATATAGTTCTGCGACATTGCTTCCCGATAACCGCATCCTAAGTCATCATGTTCGCGTATATATAACACAACATGTTTGTGAAGGCCCCGGTTTTCATCATAAATAAAACCAAAAACTATAAATTCTCTGACAAATAACGAAAATAGGCCAGAAGTTTATAAACTGTAGTAGTACAATAAATGGATACCATTTATCTTTCATTCAAACATTCAAGGACATGTTTCGATGATTGGTGCGAAACAACAAATGCTTGAGATCACAAAGTCTTTACGAAAAATAGAACCCCTCTTTCTAGAAAGTTGCCATTTTATCTTTCACATAACCATGCAATTTTTAAAACATATTTAGAGGCATGTTTTCACGGGAAACGGCAAGAAGCGATAGCGCCAGTGGTTCTTGTATGTTCTTTATAGGTCTTAGTAAACTATTACTAAAATTGAGTCCTATAAAGAACATATAAGAACCGCTGCAGACGGCAATCCTTGCCTCTTTCCAGTGAAAAATTACCCTTATCAAGAAGATAGAGTTTTTCAGTTAGTATACAAGAGGTGTTCAGGTTAATTTGTTACACTTTCATTGTGCTGTGAAGACAGCGCATCCTTATTTAAATAATTTTATTGGGTCCTTATATTTTTATTTTAGCTAATCCGTTTCAATGTTCAACAATACTAAGGCATACAAATGATGAAAATCCTGAAGGTACTGTTTTTTGCCTTTTTAAATCTGGATCGGGTGTCACACAGATCCAGAGACCTCTCAATCGTGATGATTTTGATGTCAGTCGAATGACTACTCATTATGTAATACAACAACGGAAAACAAAGAAAAATACGAGAACAAGCACGTGGTTTGTAGAAAATATTCCAAGGCTACTCCCGATGTGGTCAAGAAGATCCGGATTATGATCTTCAAAACAAACCCAGCCACCAAGCGCGATATTGTGAATTAATTAGAATTGGAACTAGGAACTATCTATCATGTTATCAAACACACAATCCAATGTCGAGTTAAGAAAAAACCGAAAGTTCATCAGCATACTCAAGCCAAGGTTAAAAACAGACGGGAAAGATTCTGGAGGCTGTACCTGATACTCAACGCAAGAAAATGGAGAAACTATGTTATAACTGACTTAGCAATGTTTTATCTAAGTGGAAACTATGTTAAAATACGAGTTTATTACGTTTGACAGGGTCTACAACCAGATTATAATATGAAGTAAAGGAAACGCAATAAATGTGCTCCTTAAATCATGGTGTGGTCAGGAGTGAGTACTCACGGGAAACATAGCCTTGTGTTTATCGACAAGAAGGTATAGGTGAACTTGGATACCTATATTCAAAAGGTGCTGGGGCTTTTTGTGACAAAAGATGCACCGCGTTTGTTTTCAAGCTAATTTAAAAGCAGCATGGTGCTCTATCAAGACAGTGCATCTTTCCGTACGTCAATATGGACGCTGCAGTGACTCGACGACGCCGATATAAATTATGTTTCACTGGAAGAGTGGAGGCCCAAGTCACCTGGTGCCATCCCCATGGATCATAGTTTTTGTGGCATCCTGACAAGGGAGCTACGGAAGAAATCCATACGGACCCTAGCTGGTTTTAAGCATGCCCTCAAAACTACCTGGAACGACCCCACACAGGATGTGATTGATAGTGTTCTTCGCAGTTGGCCAAAACGCTGTAGATTTATAAATTATAGACGTCGATCCCACATCAAACATCTGTTAAAATTAAAAGTCTGTAAGTTTTATACTTTTCATTTTATAAGAAAAATAAAAGTGTAACAAATTAAACTGAACACCTCTTGTAAAATTACATCTTTATTGAAAATAATAAAACTTATTATATATTATGGTCCTGAATGAATGTTTATATACTTAAGAAAAAGTTAAACATGGTAAGCTGCTGTACATAATCGGTAAAAAAGCCTTTTCATCTTAAGGACAACTCAGAGGTTATTTTTATAATTTTATTAAGCGGCACAATATCCATTTCCAACAAAAAGGGCCTATTTGTTTCATTTACCTTTTTTTTACTTATAGTTTTTAAACTGTACCCAACCATGTCGGTTGCAAGTCGATGATGGAATGGGGTTGGGCCGAGTTGAATCAGTCAAGCGATAGGGGGACTGATTTTGAAAACATCCGGCAAATCTGAACTCTGTATGGCCCATATACATGACATTTTATTTCATCATGTGCCAATTTTAGACTAGGGGTCCCTGATCGCAGAGGAATTTTCACGTGCAGTAGCTGAACCTATTTCAATGATGAATGTTTTCGTTTTAAGACATCATTTCAAACCCCTTTCTTCTTAATTGAAGGGCACCGAACGACCTCATTTGTGCATAAAATCGCTTGAGACATTGATTTAAGCGATAAATAATCAAATTTAGAAAATAGATTTTACAAAAAGGTGTTCTTTTTTGTAGCTAGCTAATCTCATTGCGTTCATCTAGGTAGTTAGAATCGGGAAAGAAACACCTTTTCTGAAAAATTAAAATAGTAATACGGGTATATCAACAAAAATCTAAAAAGGTGTTCCTTACATTCTTGTAGCTCGAATGCCATTTTTGAAAGTTTGTAGCTACATGAAATTTGAAAAGAAACACCTATTTTGAGGAACACCTCGTGAGGTGCTCTTCTTAATTGTCGGATATGGTATTGTAAATGTATACATAAAATATAGCTAAAACAAAATAGCAACATCGGTCGCGATAGTTTCTTTTTACTAGGCGAGCTAGAGATTTTTTACAGTGATTCATTACATAGTAATAAATCCAATATAGGCATGCATTTACTTTTAAATGCATTTCGTTACCTTATAATGATTATTGGTCTGGTAAACTCAAACTCTTATTGCGTTAAGGATGCTTTAGCTTGTGCCTATCTGTAATTTCTTGATTGGACTTCAACATATAAGACATTGTAAATAATGCTAATTAATCTACTAAGCCTTGGTTACATTAAATGATCTATTTTTATCGCCAGTTCCTATTTTCGCTTTTTTATCAATATAATAGCAAAGAGCGATAGGTATCAATATGTTGACCTTATACATTACTACAGACATCTCGTGATTACATGTGACCTGGGGGAAGTTATTGAAGACCGGTTAATGGGCAATAAATAATCAACTGACTTGTGTCCGGTGGAATGGTGACACTAATAAATGGTTTATGTTTATGTGCTGCAAAATATCATGATCATTTAAACCTATTTTAGGCTTTAGAGTGATTTATGGATATTTGAGAATATTCGGTTAAATATTTGTAATAATCACATATGATGCTCATGATTTAATCATATGCAATATGCATATTACTTATTTAGTCTATAGAGCGGATAAACCCCTGATAAACTTTATATTCCCATATGTACTATGCAAAAATAGGCAAGCCTGTCCGGTTGCTACCATTAACCGATTCAGTTATGTGCCTTTTTAAAACTTATGTTTGGTAGATCTATCTGTGAAAAAAATCACATCTTTTGGTTCTAAATATTGAACACAAACGTGTTTAATGAATCCATGGCCGATTTGATTGCGATTGGATTTGTATCGGAGGGCTAATTCACGAGGAAACTGGGGGTACCTTATCTGTCATACTTCTTTATAATTGTCACCTCAGAAAATATTTAAAATATAATCTAAGATTTATTTGTAAATATCTCTCTATCTTACTAACATTTTTCGTTAAATTTCGCAAGTGAAAAACCTCGCGATGATGATAAAGGTGCAATAACCTTTGCAAAGCACCATTCCAGCTGAATCCACTTGATCGGTTGAAATCGTCATCATGTAATTCGAAATCACTGACGCATGGTTTTTAAAGATCACGCAAAGATGACACAAAATATTAAAACTTCCTTGTTTCCTCATGACTTGCTGCCAAAATACGTTTTTCTGTCGCAATAGTGTTACAACAGGATGAAAGGATACTTTAATTGCTATGAGGAATGATGAGTTTCAAATATAGGCATAATGAACAATATGTTAATATTGAATATGTTATTATAACAATAAATTATAATGATATATATGTTAGCTAAGAGTATCAAATTCAATGAGGAAGTGGTACCTACTCTTGGCGGTTAGCTTACTTTGTCGTTATTATTTGGGTGTGAATATTGAACGCTATTTACCCAAGAAGTAAGCCATATTTCATTTTTAAAAAAGAATCTAAAGTAATAAAAGAAAGTAAATAAATAAAACTGCATATTGATTTCATACCATCTCGAAGGCAATGTTGAGGAATTTTAATTTGAAAAAGAAATATAACGTATCATTATTGAGTTTTTTTGTTGATTCTTAATGAGCATCTCCGTCTAAAGAACATGAGAATAAGCACACAGTCAGTAAAAAACAAAACGGGCTTCGTGCAAAACATGCGACACAATCATTTCTCTTGCTTGCAGCTTTTGCCAGATATTTTAGCAAGTATTATTCCTACAAAACAGTCATTAAATTCGAAGCATGAAATACTTGACCCTAGCTTGCAATATGATCTAGGCATGACTTCGTACAATGTAGTTGAATATGTGCAACACTTTGATATTATTTTGCTTCTTGTATTGTAGAAATGTGTCGTTGGTCTAGAAAACTTCTTGGAAGAGTTTGTCAAATGTTTATTATGTCATCCTAAATGTCAAGGGAAAATGATTACTCTAAGAGACGACAACCCAATAATGAGAATGCAGCGTACTTCGAATATTGATTATGAATTAGACTTTACTCTGACAATATGCCTCGGAAATTAATGTTGGCGAAAACTGTAGAAACTGAGAGAATCATGTTGTTTGATTTATCAGTTTGTTTCTCTCGGGAACTTTATCGTAAGAACATATGTCAGGTTGAAAAATGAGTAATTATGAATAAAAAAGTGAAAGCATGCGTTGAATATGCATTTTACAAAGTAATGACATCTTCTTTTTATTTTTAAAAGGTCTGGGCCCAGACTGCTTATTTTCCCATAAGATTTTCCTGCCATAAATAAACAGGTTGCAAAATATTTTATTGATAAACACTTTTGTTTGTAGTTTGTATGTTATGATTTCAAACGACATCTGTGTCTGTTTATCGGTGTATTTCAAATCAGCCTAGGTTATTGGGCCTCACATAACGCTCTGTAATAAACCTATACGACAACAATTAATATAATCTTCCATTTCATTTACAAATATTGATAATTTGTATATTTGGTTTATTTGTGCCGCTTAGCTTAACTTAATTCAATAATGTGATGATATCATTCTAATAACATGAAGTCCTTGGGGGCAAACACGAGTAAATATTATTACTTTTTTGTTTATAACATTTTGTTGGTAAACTTCCTCAAGCGTCACCTGTTTATTCATAAAGAATTATAACGTATTTTAACTGGTCGACGCTTCTTTCGTATCATTTAAAATATATTCATAATTGAAAGGGTTTCCCATTTCCAGTTTAAGATTCGATTATTTTAAATTAACGCACGTTCAAACTATACATACGCGATTAAGCATATTTGTATAGAAACATCCCAATAATTTTCAAAAATATCAATGTATCGATTTTTTAAAAGTTTTATTGTGTTGGTGAAATATGCATAAAAATGGAACAAAAGGCATGAGGAACATTATATCAGCGATCAATTTAGCTTTGTATAGGCTCTCTTATAATGTTAAATTCACTTTGTTAATAATCAATGCATGATCTCATCCTTAACTAATTCTTCCATTAGATAATGACTTATACATGTTATCTTTTTTTATTAGAATAGAGTAATTTGAAGTGAAGGGCGTGAATAAATTCGTGTTTAAACATTTTTAAATGACTTCATTTGCGCGATATGTCCAATATTTGACCACTTGAGGTTCAACATCAAGCATTCCCTAAACGGGTGTTCATCGATCGTGCAAGCTAGTCCATCGTGCTGACAAGCCCCCTTTTCACTATATGTTATTTTTATATGAACATGAACCGGCTGCGATATTGGAAGAATGGATTTAAAAAATATTTAGTTTACGGTCCCTTTGTATTCATGATCCATTATTATTAATAATGGACTAATAATGGACTGTAAACTAAGTCGGCTAAAGTACTCGGTCAACTCAATCAATTAAAACAATGGAAGGTGCATCGGCTGCGCCTCGGAACTGTCCATTTTTTAAATTAATGGACTGACCTCGTACTTTATCCTATACAGTAAACACAGCGGAATCAGTTTACTCATCGACAAATATCAAACGCTTTTCACAATCGTTGAATTCATCGTTGGACCACAGAATGTCCATTTACCAAAGTATACTGACCTCAACTAAAAAATGTGATCGATATACAGACATGGATCCTGCTATATATTGAGCTGTTTATATTAGTTTCTCGGTGACACTTCGTTTGACTCACCATTGGACTCGCACATGACACTTGGTATTAATAAGTTATTATTCTATGCCATAGACTTACAAGGTTACATAGATGTTTATATGTTTAATGGTTAATATATATATATATATTTATGTTATTATGTACATATCTGTCTGATCCGGATATATATTAGTCTTATGTTTAAATATGGTCAATTTCATGTACCTTATTTTATCACCCAACACTTAAGCATATATTGAAATGTCCTTTTTCACGGTTGCGGACCATAACTATTGATTTGAGTAATAAAAAATACAACCGTAGCATATATATACAGGGTGACAGAATAATGATTGACCATGTTGTTGTTTTGTTCACAATGCGATTGCTTGGATCCAATAAGCTTGTCGTGTATTATCTGATCGTGTACGGAAAAGATAGCTAGGCCATAGGAATTAGAACGAATATAACTATATACACTCGTCTTAAGATGATTCTTTAAGTTTTATTGCAGTTTCAGTTTTCCCTTAAGAACGTTTCCACTTCATAAACGTTAATAAACGTTAATAATTTCAAATATTATTTATAAGTAAAACCATATTATTTGTCTTGTAGCAATTATAACAAAAACAAAAGAAAATGCATGAAACTTACTCATTATATGTGGGATTATCCACTCCGACGGAATAAACGTGTCCTCTCTTATTATAATCCATAATGATAATTATCCAGTTTATATTGTATTATCTAAGTTATATAGGTTTTGATATTCGAAATCAAGCTACTTGCATGCTTGACATTTTTAAACGTGTGTATCCTTGAAATACAATTCGTGTGCATATATGTAAGGGGTTCGTGCACTAAACAGGGCTTGTTCAAAATAATAAATATTGCGAAATGACTTATTTTCCTGTTGTGTGTCGTGAGTCAGAAGCAACAAAGGATTTCGATTATATCGTTTTGAACAGCATAACGCGAATGCTTTAAATAGTAATAGCTTTGACTGCTCTTCAAATCTGAGTTTTTTCATCGGAAATATTGGTATTGCTTTATCAGGTAAAATAGGATGTTTATGCGTCTATATCCTTATGTCTTATTTTACAATCAACATGTTACAGAGGCGAACATGTGTCAATATCCTTTGGCTAGTTAATGATTTTGACTACGAACGTTTTAGAATGCACGTAATAAGCAAATCCATAATGTACATATTTACAGCAAATTACTCATGTTTATTTATCCATACTAAAATGAAACTTATCCAATCTATTTGTTTGGGTCGATATATGTTTTTTTTAATATAAAAATTATATACGAGAGCCTATATTTAGATATCTCTGATATTCATTTAGTATGCATTATATAACAATTATTTTTGAAAATCCAAAATAGAACTGCATTGCAATTTCCATAAAATTTGACCCTAAAAAAATATAAGTTGAGGCGACTAAAAACTGTAAAGCACATGATACGCCTTTCAATTTATAAAACACCATATAATTGCATTGGTTTTCCATTTTACAAGCTTTTGAAATGGGCGTCACAGGGGTTTTACAGGTACACAACAATATTGATCAAAATGCATAAAAAACCTTCGCCCAAATTTTTGGGGCTAAATGTCACGGACTGTAAGCGATCTGTAAGAAATGAGGGGAAAATAAGCTGACAACCAAAACGATTTGAAAAGACTTATTATGCTAATGTCGAGGGCACTCAACGATTTATTTTTTCTTATATTCATCAAAATGTTTATTCTAAAGTTCCAAGCAAGGAACGCAGAAAAGTTATTGCAAGCAAATTTTCAATCTCCTACAAGAATAAAGATTTCAAGAAATCAAATGTGTTTGCGGTTATTCTTTCACAGAGTCGTTTACAGAGACTAAATTTAGTTATATGTGCATTTGTTTATGTACGTACAAACATAATCCTAGAGTAGATTATTCGTTTCGAAAAAAAAAATCTTTGTTCTGTTCTGAAAAAGTTGCAAGCAAGGAAGAGCTGCTACAAGAATAAACATTTACCCGAATAAATCGTTGAGTGCCCCTCTAATGTGTTACATTGTTTCCTTGTTAGTATGGTTGCTTTGTTGTAATTATTTGAGTAAATAAATTAAACCTTACGGTTTACTATAAAGCTTTCTATATATAAGGCTACGGCATATGTCATTATCACTATTACTTATATTATTGTTAATATCTGTCATAAAACTACATTTTCGTGATTAAATCTTCAGAAAACTTTGAAAGCGCTCAAATCGTTTCTTATTTTAATTAAGCACGCATTTGTATCTCAAATGATAGGTTTAACCCATTAACTTCTCAGAGCAATTAATGTTTCATATCCGACAAAAGTTCTTATATAATTGTTCGTTTTTATCACCGACTCGCCTTATGCAAATGGACAACAATATTTAGTGACAAAACACGATATCGTTTGATACTGTCAACAAATTGAGTATCCCCAAGGTCTGCACAATATTTATTCCCAATATTGATATTCAATAGTTCGGTGTGGTAAAAACGAGACATGGCTGTTGCAAATCTTAGGAAAGTTTTGCAAAGATGATTAAGCAGCAATATATAAAAGACGACAATAAAAGAACATATGAGGGCTCCGTGAAACAATGTATTACTGTGGAATCCTAATCGAATAACACCGTTTTTTAACGATGATAAAAAAAAATGGAACGTACTTTCATATTAATTTCAACTGGACTAAATGAAGGTCTTCTAGCTGCAACTACATTCAAAATTGAAAGAATCCACACCTATCCTAAATATGCACAGTGTTGGGAATGGGACCCGGTTTCGAGGCTAAAAACGACAAAGTCCACCATGTAAAGTGAATGGGGGACTTAGCCGTGTTTAGCCTCGAAACCGGGTTACATTCCCAGCACTGTGCATATTAAGTATAGGTATGGATTCTTGCAATTTTGAATGTAGTTGCAGCTAGAGGACCTTCATTTAGTACAGTTGAAATTAGTATGAAAGAACATTTCATTTTTTTATAATCTTAAAAAAAACGGTGTTGATCGACTAGGATTCCACAGTAAGTCGACTTAACGTGTTTTGTAAAATGTCAATTGATGATACATCCATGTTTTATACTTGAATAAATCTAGGAAATATATGCGATAATATTTTATATATATATATTTTAACCTTATATAAATGAACAATGTAAAAACGTCCAATGCACTTTTTCTCAAAGCGTCAATTTTAAACTTATCACATTTTTTATATATTTTTGTTTGTATATTTGCATATACCTGTATACATGAATTGAAAATAACGCGAAAAGATTATACAAACGTAGATATATAGTACTATATAATGAATAATTAACATATCAAATATCGTATAAAACTATCTTATTAAAATTTGATATGGTAACGGCGATATGTGATATATTTATCAACAATAATAGCTCGCCGCTGTCTTAGTATAAAAAATATTACATTAAACACAGTGAACTTAAATTGTGGAATGAAATATGTTTGAAAGTTGTGGAAATAATGTGCTGTATCAGCCCATATTATGTTACATTTTCACTTGCTTTAAGGACATATTTTTGAATAGTTAGAAGTTGCAATCTATCCCGATGTGTATACTTGCTAATGTATCGCGTATTTTTAAAATGCGTATTTTGCTATGTTTAAGTGGAACTGAATGAGCGCATACTCTATGTTGAAATCTATAGATAATTATATAAATAAATTGCAAAACACTTGATTGAATATTGACCATAGAATCCATCTGATTTATAAAAGTCTTGCACAACAAATTGTAGTCGATTTTAATCATTATTGATTCCATAGTCGACAGATTTCCCAAGACAAAGTTGCATTTATTAGTAATCAAATCCTTATCAAAAAAACATACACTAGTACATCAATATATATTTTTTGTCGAAAGTCAGTGCAACATGTGTCAGGCCAGGAGCAGAATTTCTATATATGATATTGAGCGATAATTACCCACTCGGCAAGGGTCGTCCATAGTACGTCGCATTCGGTCGTGACGTCGAGAGGACGACCTACGCTGGGCCCGTATGAAAGTTTTCCGGACGTCCTTTTACGTCCCGGCGTCCATAGAACGTAATTCGTACGTCCGATTCGGACGCGACGTCGATACAATGTCCTTTCTACGTCCGCGACGAATAAGGACGTCCGGAAAACTTTCATACGGGCCCACAGTAAGGCGTCCGCTCAACGTCCGTGGACGTCTTGCCGAGTGGGTAGGTTAGAATCACGGGTAGCGACATTAAGCTGGTTTTAAACCTAAAATATATATGAACAAAAAGAGCATTCACTTGCCACAGGAATAAACACCAAACTATTCTAAGTTTTATTTGAATTCAACACAGCAATGTTATATCAAATTGAAGCAAATTTGACCATCTAACTTTATTTTTACTTATTTTAAACAAAAACGTAATAACTAAGTTTTCTTTTTTAACGCTCCCCATTTAGCAAGGTACGCGAATACGAGACGTAAACGCCTTTCAAGACGTGTGACAATTTCGTTCGGTTTTCCTCTCAGATGACCAGCTTTTACCCTACTTATATCACGACGCATTATCAACAATAATGGTTTTTGTGAATTCAAAGAAGCTATAAATGATATGTGAGAAGCAATATGCATTATACCGCACAAGTGGTATAGAAACATTTATTGCATGCTTGGGGTGAAAAATATAAAGAAATGATAGGAGCTGCACGGGAGTTCCGTAGAATGCTATACGGAACCGGCGCCTCGATTTCGTGTTTTCAACATGGCGGACATTACGCTTACGTTAATTTTGCATTTTATGTCAGCGTTCACTTTGATAAAACGGCAATAGATTGAGGGTTATTGGTTGCTCTAGGTTATCAACCTTTGTTTCCATGAAGTTCAAACTGAGGGTTATATAAGTTATAAACAGTTACGCAATCAATAGCCCCGGGTTGGCGCGATGGGTAGAGCGTTGGACTCAGGTGCGAAAGGTCCCCGGATCGATTCCCGGCAGGAATTAAATTGCAATAAAGGGGGAACGCCTGGCTAAGGACCCAGCTCCCGGCTTGCAAATTTAATGAAAATGTTCGCTCGGCGCATTGGCCCCTGGACGGGTAGAAGAGAATATTGTTTTTTTTTGGACATCGAAATAAAAATAAACATTCTTAAAATAGGGTCTGGTTGGAAATTGTATTTTACTACCCTAACATACGAAAAATTTCTTCTAGACCAGGCCATAATACCCGAATCTAAGCTTCGACTACGTGACTTCTCATGCCCGAATTTCGTATGCATGCATATAATCTCCCTTAGGATAATACATTCAAAATTGAGATTATAAATTGTAGTTTATCTGATAGATTATGTTAAAACTGTTCCACAAATATTGATTAATACTGATAATGATTAATATAATTCATTTCTCCTTATACAATATATCGGAACCGAACCAAAATTTCTGTTCGGTCATACTAGGTGATATAACCGAACCAAAATTTCTGTTCGGTCATACTAGGTGATATTTGGGTACCTGACTATTTGGCCGTTATTGATTTATATATAGATAGTGCTCCCATAGCGCTTAAAAGGAATTTTTTCTAATGACGTGCCTCCCGGCCTGCAAATTTAACGAATATGTTCGTTTGGTGCATTGGCCCCTGGACAGGTAGAAGAGTATATTGTTTTCTGGGACGTCGATTGAAAAATATACCTTTCGTAAACAGGGTTTGGTTGGGATAGGTATTTTGCTACCAAAACACCAACAAAAACACTACACAACCCGGTTAGATAACCTGCCCTTAGCTACGAATACGTGGCTTCCAACGCATGAACTATTGATTTATTGTTTCGGGGGCCATAACACTCTCTTATTAGGAAAAAATCTTATTGAGATTAACTTTTTTATGATATTTATAATGAATAATATTTCACTGTTCCAAAAAATATTGATTTATATTTATTATGAATAATATATTTGGGTATCTGACTATCTGAGATGCCCAACCTCGGCGACAACTCTTAAATATGAATCCGGCTCAAAAAGTTTCCGCCCAAAAAGTTTCCGGCCATAAAGTTTCCAAAATTGCCAACATAGAACAAAAAGTTTCTAGTCAAAACTATCTAAATAAAGATAATTAGCATTATCATTTTTCTTATTATAATATCAACAGTGTTGTAGGGCCGATAGCCAAAAGGAAATTAACTTTTTTTGCACAAGTTGAATATTTAAGCACCTTTTTGGGAGGAAACTTTTTGGGCGGATAGCCTTAAATAGAGTCAGTTGTGTTTAGAAATAATAAGTTGAACGTGGGAAAGGCACGATTACAACTACTCAAAATTTAAAAACAGTTTTGATGCAATAATAAATTTTGAGAAATGGTTTACTCTATTTTGTCCGATTATGTAAATGTGTCCCAAATTAAAGGTCTGCTCTCTACCGGTTATGACTGAATCGGTATGATATTCCACAAGCTTTCAAGGAAAAATGTAGGGGGGGGGGCACAGAGCAATAGAACCTTTTGATAGTTTCAATGACAATAATTATCATATATTGTTTAAGGAATATGGTTTCATGCCATTTTTAAAACCAAAGTCACCCACAATTAAAAAAAAACTATTTCGATTTATTCAAACGAACATTTTTTAGCGTGTTATTACCAAAAATTGGTTGAAGCTACGTTTGAATATTAGTTTTTTTTCAATTGATCATACTAATTTTCAGCTATATATCATGAATAAAACATACATGTACAACCCCAACCAATGCGATATTAAAAACGCATTAATTAGTTTGAACAATATAAAATGATAAATTTCCTGAATGCTCATAAAATTTCTTTTGCGAGATTTTTTATCCTTATTGGTCCTCAAGTGTAACCCCCCTCCCCAAATTCAAACATACAGTTACTGGCTTCGTGTATATTCTACTTGTTCATGTGTAAACAAGCTCTCATATTTTTACACATTGTTTCTATTGGTAATATCATCTACCCGCGGGAAGGTGCGACTAACAATAAACACCAGCCTTTTTCCTCAATAGACCCCCCTATTCACAGACAATGGAATTCAGTTCACTTTGGGAGAACACAATTATTCAGGGATAAAAATGAGAAAATATATCACAAAATACGTTTTTATTTAATATCTTTTCAATTTCTCAACCTAGAATATTGAAATTTTGTTTCTCTATCCCATTTTTGATAAGAAATTTGCAATGCCAAAAATATTTTGCATTGCATATACCGTTTCGGAAATATAAGCCGTCAAAGTCGTCATTAAGAAAAAGATTTTCCTTTAGTAACATATTACACGTTGTTACCCTAGGCGTTTCATAATAGTATTGTAAATAGTAATGCATCGATTAACAAGAATGAAATTATGTATCTGACAAATCGTAATGACTAAAACACTTCGTTTGCAAATTAAGGAATTTGATTAATAAATACTTTTTATCTATTCCGTATAACTCCAAGGTACGACAAATATAAATTTTATTTATTTTGATTGGATAAATCACGATGTTTATTCCCACAGAATTGATATACTTTATTTCTTTAATGTGTGATTCAAATAAACTTGGAACAATAAAAGCAGTATATGCAATATAACACATTCAAATTAGATTTATAAACGCGAATTTATAAAAATGTGATTTTACGTATTCCAATCTTGTAAAGGTTTAAATAAGTTTATATTTAAACGTTTTCTAGTTTTATAATGATTAAATGTTTTTATAAAACTTTTTGAACCAATTAATTTTTTTTTTTGGGGGGGGGGGGGGAAATT
>LQRL01121571.1:15224-31552 GCA_001703475.1 Hydroides elegans
TAGAAATGAGGATGCATAATATTATATTGAGTGAGTTTTGCCCTTTTAGCTTGGTATTATATTTATATTATTATATTTGCTGCTTTCTTTCGATACACCACTTAGTAGAACTAACTCTTGATGCCATCTCAGGTGCTTGTGACGGGGACGGATTGATAGAAGGTTTGATAGTTAACCTCTTATAAAGTACCTAAACCATTCACGCATATAGCTAGTTGTCAAGTAAGTGGACATAGACTTTAACATATACATCCTCCTCTCAGGTACTGGAGATGAAGACGTATTGAACGAGGCTGAGATTGACGTTATCACAAACGAAGTATGCGATCAGAAGTGGGAAGATGGATCAGGACGAGTGGGTCTTATTAAGGAGAGCCATATTTGTGTCGGCAATGGGTTACCAGAAGGCGCATGTAATGTGAGTAGAGAATAACTTTTAATAAATACCCGGTTATATGTATAAACAGAATACCATACACCCATCTAGCCTGTTAACGTTGCGACTGTGTTCGACTACAAATTAGTTTGCCTAAATGAAGAGAAAACAAATATATTTCATTTTTATAATAAGTGACAGATGTCTTTAAATGATTTAGACTTGCCTCTTTGATTTTAGGGTGACTCTGGTGGACCATTGAACTGCCAGGTGGATGGAACCTGGATCGTTGCAGGTTGCACTTCTTTCGGCGCCGCTGGCTGCCAATCCATGGATGCACCCAATGTATACACGCGTACCTCGCATTTCCTGGACTGGGTAGAAGATACTGTTGGCCAATATAGTTGATATTCTAGATCAAGTATCAAAAGTGATGTTTTGGTGGAAGTATTTTAAATAAACAAAAGCATCCCAACTATCACATTTTCTTTCATAAGTCACTTTTGAAAGTCATTTGCACATAACGTATACCACACATTTGCTGGACTGGGTAGAAGATACAGTAATTTAAAATAGCTGATAATTCTGATCTGATTACAAGTAAAAGTTGTGTGGCCACATTTGAAAATGGGAAAATATAATATAAGGGAACTTGAAGATGATGTGCAATTTGATCTCAAAACTTAGAAATAAGATAATTCAATTGTATATCTATATACAATGATTTTTGGTGTTTTTGATGTTTTTTGTAGCAAGATACTGTAGATCATAACATGAGCAAGCAATAATTTCTTTTTTTAATGGAAATGCAGTCGAAAAGGCAGATTTATTTCTAACTTATTCAATATTCACTATTAGATATTGTGAATGTGCATTCATTTGCGTATTACCGTTAAGGAGAAATACGTATGAGAAAAATATTTAAATGCTTTATATATTTAACATATACAATGTAGGTACACATTAACAAGTAAGAACATGGAATTAAATGTCTATTTAAGTTTCAATACACAAATGTATTTTGGATTTGAACTCACATATGAAACTGTATATATATATAGTTTATAAATGGTACAAACATTACATTGTAGAATTTTAATTGATTATATCAACACTATAAGATTTTTCTAAAAAACTGCTGGCAATCAAAAGTGATTATTATCTACTTATGGTGAACAAATATTGATTTTAATATAATTGATTTTTGCTAAACTGTTAATTATTAACTTTCAAAAATTGACAGCTGAAAATTTAAGGACAATTTAATCATCTTTGGTAAAAAATATAATAAACATCAATAAACATGATGACTGTCTATTGGCTTATCAAACATTGCTCATATAACAATTGGTTGTATGGAAGGAGTACCCGGTGATTTATTCTTTGAAATATATATTCTGCTGGGAAATCTTCCTTGCTGGCATTTTCACAGATTTAAAAAAAAAAAACATCCCTTTTATTTTATTCTTAATAGCTATATACTTAGAATTAAAATATTACACAAACTAAACATGAGGATATACAACTGAAGATGAACGTTCAGAGGGACACTAAATATCGAAGAGAATCTTTTCTTGCTACCCTTGTTTTGTTGGCAACAATTTTTGGGCTTTGCTGGATGGCATACAAAGAATAAAGGTTTTGCTTGGAGGAATATTATCTAATCACTTTAAGATATAAACGAATTCGTTTCATACCAAAATGAGTCATATCAAACCAATTTCTAAACATAGTTCGACGAGTACTCCTGATATGATACACATATAATCACCGATATTACATCTGTCTGATAGTTAGATAAATATCTTAGTTTTGACCATCCTTGCCCCATATTTTATCACCCAGGGGCGAGTTATAGCTCATGATATATTCTGAGCACATGTTGATTCACTTCTCAGTTCAACTGACAACATACGAAATGATAGTTTTATTAGTTCTGTTCGTAGCAACTGCAGCCAAGGTAGAGGCAAGTAAGTATAGTTTATTTGAGTTTTGAATTTAATATTCAAAATGAAGATTAAAAGTCGACAATTGTATTTTAATATGAGTTATTAGTAGCATTCAATACTAAGTACCACCCACACTGCCCCGCTTCCTAAAGCATCATTTCATACCATCATCATATCCATCAATATTGCGCAGTGCATATTTCAAATCAACTAATAATTTATCATTATTTTAATGACTCGAAATGGCCATTGAAATAAAATTAAGGAAACATTAAATAGGTTAAAATCCAATATGGGCTTCGCATAAATAAACTCAATTAAATGTATATTACTCCAACTTCGAGGTTGCTCGGAATGCTGCCAAGTTGGCGGTGTCTGTGGCGATCCAGTATGGGAAGAATGCAATGGGGAATGGGATTATGGTATAGAATGTGAGCCCTACTATGCAGTATGCTGTGTGCCCGATAACCCGCCAACAACCCCTACTACTACAACGACTGAGGGTACTACAGCGACTGATGGTGGCCCGCCAGTTGGTAGCACTACGACGAGTGCACCGGGTGAACCAAAGGGTATGTATAAAGGTTATAGTGACACTTATAAATAGCGACAAATATAAATATGATACACTGAAATATAACAATCAAATGATAGATATGTTTCTGGCCTTGGATCAATTCTAGCCGTGATGTGTTTATCATTTTTGGAGCTGGTAGAGAAATTATAGAAGAACATAAAGCTTTTCAAACGTATGTTGTTTGTTTCTTATGGTAAATTCTCATGTAATTGTAGTACATCAACGGAATTCATCAAGTTAGAATATTTCTTTCTGTGCTATGTGCACGATTTCATGGATATCAGAGAGCAACGTTCCAATACTAATAAATACAATAATTTGCTTTACTGAAAACTATACGTGATATGCGAGTAATTTAGATTGAATTGATGACATATTTTACCCTGTATTGGCAACCGTATACTTTTTTTTTAATTTAGGAAACTCAGTGATAAATCGCTGTTCCTTTGAAAAATAATGTATGGCTTAAGATACAATTTGCTTGAGAAATTTGAACAAGTCCTTATAATATCATTTCGCCCAGAGTGCGGGTGGCGACCACCCGTGCAAGACGAGATGATCGTCGGCGGCGTTGAATCGGTTCCTAATTCCTGGCCTTGGATGGTGTCACTTGTGTTTGATTACTTTGGATGGGGTGACTGGACTCATCACTGTGGAGGCTCACTCATCTATGACCAATGGGTTGTCACTGCGGCGCATTGTTACGTTAAAAGTGGAGAGTAAGCTTCGATATTGAAAATGATGCCATATATGATGAAGTCTTGATTAATAAACCAATAGTAAATAAATTTCGTTTTATTAAATACAAACTGGTGAAATATTGTTTTGAGAAACAAATTACACGATAGAAAACTATAGGTGCTAATGATCTCTCATGTGTTGTAGATCTGATCCTTCGTATTTCCGTATTATTGCTGGTGGACACTCTAAGAGCCAAAACGACTTAACTGGACACGAAGTGATTGCAGAAATTGAAAACTTCCATCCGGTAAGTTATCCATCAAACGACATGCAAACAACTTATACAAGCATTTGCATTCTTAATCTAAATATAGGTAGCAATAATTCACGTATGTTTCGCCTTGATTTATAGGATCTAATTTAACATTTTGAAACATAAAAACGCTTTGTTTTCACTTTTTAAACATAAAATATCAAATATTCGTTTTAATTAACATATAACAGCATCCAGACTATGACCCGGAAGTCGATGGCTCTCCCAATGACATCTGCCTCATCAAACTGAAAGAGCCCCTGCAGCTCAGCGACCAAATCAACCTGGCCTGTCTGCCAGATTATTTCTCACAAGAGTTCCTGGATGAATACTGTATCATTACGGGGTGGGGTCTTACAAAAGGTATATGTTTTTATCAATATATAATCGTGGTGTTTAGCAATCATTCAACTAGAAATATTACTAAAATATACTGATTATATATAAACATAGTGTTATAAGCGTAATCATTTCCTTCACTAATGCACACAATTATATTCGAATATGCCTATTGTATATATTTAATTACAAATATTATTTCCTATAACTCAACCATTACGAGAAATAACCCTATTTATTTATGTGGTTATATTTTTTACTGTCTCATATCTTAAAGGTACTGGTGACGAAGACGTATTGAACGAAGCCGAGATTGACGTAATCACAAACGAAGTATGCGACCAGAAATGGGAAGATGGATCCGGACGAGTTGGTCTTATTAAGGAAAGCCATATATGTGTGGGTAATGGGCTGCCAGAGGGTGCTTGCAATGTGAGTATAATATATAATATCCGTTTATGGATTAATTATTCATAGGGAACTTTTCATGATAAATGTACAAGTGTGCCGTATGAGGAAAAAACATGTGATTTCCAGACTTGGTTACTAATAGGTTCATCTGGTATATTTGTTAAAGTTGAGTTTTAGTGGGAAATCATTTATCTTTTAACACAATTATGATCTTTGAAAGTGAAGTGAAAGGTAGGTTGAGTTTTTCTATTGATATGTTTTTCCTGTTCAAATGTAAATTACACAACAGTAGTTCCTAACAACATTTAGCCTTTGCGTACAACACACATTTGTCTTTATAATTTTAGGGTGACTCTGGTGGACCGTTGAACTGCCAGGTTGATGGTACTTGGATTGTCGCTGGGTGCACTTCTTTCGGCGCCGCTGGCTGCCAATCTATGGATGCACCCAATGTATATACGCGTACATCGCATTTCTTAGACTGGATAGAGGATACGGTTGCCCAAAATAGCTGAAGTCTAAATCGGAATAAAAAAGGATGCTTTGGTGGAATTCTTTTTAATAAATACTCCGCTCTAACTGACCTCCCAGAATGTATAACAAAAGTGATCGCGATGTATTCTCAAATAAAATAAAATAAAAATATTTCACATTTTTATTCAATGACGCGTAGCCACTTCCACATTTAATGATTTTATATCAAAAAATGATTTATCTTAATTGCTCCATAAACTATTGAATATTGTACATAAAATAGTAACCGGTATACAAATAACAATTCAATATTGAAATGTGATTAAAATGCTATATTGTTACTAGAATATTCAGACATAAAACCATACAATTAGGAGCGAAACAAACATGTTTTTATATTGTGTTGTAAATTGCTTGGCGTTTTTTAACATTAAACTTTTTTCGGCAAAAATTACAAGTATGAACACAATTTCGAATCAAAATATATCACAATATATTATATCAAGCCATAATTTTCCCATTTTAAGTCCGATTTTGTCAACGAAAACGAATAGGATAGAATGCATACTTGGTTGTTGTAAATATGGTAAATGGTATTAAGATGAAGATTATTAAATAAATATTACCGTCGACTGCATAGAACAAAAGCATAAAACAACAAGCGGAAAATAGTAAGCAGATAACAATATTACATGATACCACAATAAATATATAAAGGCATAGAGATACATATATATGTATTTCGTCTGTTTTTATACCCAGATGAGTTACCAAGCTATTCAAACATGTATAAACCACCATTATCAGTGATAACATAGAACCTTTCATCCAAATACACTGCATCCCACGGGCGCATTATTTTATGATTCAGTTTGACATTGTACCATTCGCCTGTAGCACTCAACACTAGAAACCTGTTGTTTAATGTGTCGGCTACCAAAACATTGCCATCATTATCGCCCTGACACAAACGTGGCCACCACAGCCTGCTCCGAATTGTCGAATCTGGGTCAGACTTATCTACGGACTCGTTAATAAAGATGATCGGTGAACGAATGTGAGTCGTAACCATGTCTTTATGGCCCATAACTAGAATGTTGCCGGAGCGAGAACTACAAACTGTGATTGCCGCCTCACTTCGACTCAAAGTGACACTAAATGGTTCAAAACTAAAGTCAACGGGACCGCTTATAGATCTTAAAAGTCTCCAACCATTACATGAATAAATATCTATGACATTTTGTTCCATATTGAGTGCAAAACACTGATCATTGTATACAGCAACACTCCCATGTGTTCCCTTGGCACGTTTTGTAATAACTCCACCTGTAACCGATGAACTATGAATTATGAGGTTTCTAATATCATTAATCATGATAACGCTATTGTAATAGTTCATTTTAGTTTATAGTAAATGTATTATGATAAAAAATAACAACCATTATATTACTTAAATTAATCATGTTTGGTTTATATTATATCTAAGATTAACTTGCATAAATGTGTTACTCGGTAAATACTACAATGTACATACCTGACGCATGCATTGTGTACAATCCATTTTCACTAGAAATAACCACATTATTCTGATTAACTTGCGCCACTCGTACAATGCGTGTTATTGGTCGCGTTGATATTACTCTAAGCAATTCCAGATCGATGTTGTAGACGTGTATTTTACTTTTGTGGCAGCACCATATCTCCATGCCTATCGCTACCACGCATTTTGAGATCAACTCACTGGTACTTATTTTAGTCAGGTGGAAATCCTTCTTTGAAATATCTTTTAAATTTCCTGACTGTTCTAACACCTGCAAAAAAGTGAATTATATATTAAAAAGTAAAAGGGAAAATCAGTGTATGAGTCATGATCAGTTTCTGGGTTACTCGCTATTTTCAATAGAAAACTCATGAAATGTACTTTTTACGTAACAAATGAAATCATGAACATACTTAACTGTTATTTTTTTCTGTTTGTAAAAATAAATCAAATGCTATTTCTATGTCAAATAGTTAGTGACCCAAAACTGGTTGCGGTGACTCAATAAACGATTAGTCCGTCTACCACAAATATCTATCAGTGATCAAAACTCATATTCTTTTATAAGCTTCAACTTGACCATCTTGAAACAAAATCCATCTAGCATTTATAACTTTTTGGAATAAGATTAACACATTTATCAACATATATTCTTTATAGAAGGATGAAATGATATAATCAACTAGTTATTGTTTTACTTGTGAAAAGTCAGATATATACTGAGTATACATTTGAATATTTGTTGATGTTAGTATAACCTTTTATATTGTTTAATCTTCTACTAACCTCAATGCTTGCAGCAGGGGGTGGTTCCTATAAATAACATAATATCATATTCTGACATATTCATTCATAATGAAATCGAAACCACCTGACTATATATTTAATATTACAGAGTAGCCAAATACATTTTATATGTAATTTTTATTTCATGTCACTGTTTTTTCAGATATCACTGTTCGAACATTGTAAATTGGTTAAATCGATAAAGCTTTTTGATTTCAAACTTACATGCTCAAATTCCTGATGTGCTTCAATCAGTTTTCGACAATCACTGCCTTCATTCGTATAATGCCATGACGTTTGACCAAACGCATCTCTTTTGCTGATTTCTGCATTTGGCTCCAAAATAAGCAATTTAAGAACGTTTACATAATCCCCAATTGCTGCTAAATGAATGGGTGTTCTCTTTAGACTATCCTCGGCATTAACCGATGCATTGTTTTGGAGTAGCACATAGACACAATCTTCCTGATTATACATTGCACCTAGATGCAAAGGTGTTTTACAATCGCTATTACGAACGTCAATTAATTGTTTAGAATGCGTAATACCTAGGCATATCTTCAGCAAATTTACATCTCCTGTTATAACTGCCGAATGAAATAATGAATTTCCTTCACTGTCAAACTGTTCATAAATAGTCGAATAAGTATTCATCACAATGCGTAGTTTCGGGATTCTCTCAATATGTGTATTGAGAATAATTTCAAATAGTTGATTGACAAACGGTTTCTCCAACGATTCCCGCTTCGTTCTTAAAATAGATAGTATCGAGTGGGCCGAGCCAGCATTGCAAAGCATCTTCAAAGAGTTAATAGTTGGACAGATTTTATATGGGGTTTTACCCAATGCATTTGTTATATTTGGAACATAGTAGAGAGACTTTTCTATTATGCTCAAGGTATCTATAAAGTCATTTTCAGCTGCGAGGTGCGCTGCTGTATTTCCGTTTGAGTCCTTGCTATGTATTTCTAAGTTTGGAAATTGTAGCAATATTTTAACGGATTCCGTATTACCTTTGGCAGCTGCAATATGCAATGCAGTCTGTTTGTCCGATTTCCGAACGTTCAATGCACCTTCTCTTGCCAAGTATTCCAAAACATACACATTATCATATTCGGCAGCCAGGTGAATTGGTAGAAACCCGTTCACATCTTTTGTCATCAATAATGACGGGTCTCTTGATAAGATTAACCGAGCTTTTTCTGTCGGATATGATTTAGATTTTGCACATACATGTAAAATCGACTCACTTGAAGGATTCGGCAATCCGTCACTTAATACATTTGTTAAACTACTTACAGTCCCCTCAAAAATAACCTGAATAATTCTGCTAGTAGGTGTCAATATTTCATCAGCGGTCTTGTTGAAATTATTAACAGCACCTGTTTGACACCATGGTATGTTTTTGAGTCTCCAAATTATTTCGTAGTGTCCCTTGATTGATGCAATATGTAATGGTGTGTTCCCATCCAAGTCTTTTGCATTTATATCAATCGACATATCAGTTAACAGTACGTCAACATTCTCGGACAATCCATAAAATGACGCTATGTGGAGGGGGGTCATGTCTCTGTATCCAGACGCATTTATATCTAAACCTGAGTTTTGCGATAGTAAATAATCCAAAATACGTTTGTCCTTATTCCTAGCAGCAATGTGTATAGGTAAATTTTTGGATGAATTTCTTTGCCGAAGCAAAGCAATGTTTTCGAGTAAGACATATTCGATCTTTGCCAAGCCATCAACACCACTAGAGCAGCATATATGCAACATATTGTTTTGTGTTCTATCAAGAAAATTCATCGATTCATAACATTTCGTTATGTCCTTAAACTCATCAATTGTCTTGAACTTAGCACATTTTCTCAAATTATGATATAATTCATCCTGTGCTGTATATCCTTTTATATTTCTAATGGATAAGTTGCTTCTTCTATCTCCATGCAATTTATTATAAGATGCAGATTGCATCTGGGTAGCTGCGTGATGAAGAGGTGTATTTCCGTTTATATCAACCGCGTCTAGCACCGCATTTTCCTGTTTTAGAAGAATAAGTAAATGTTCGTTCATGCCATAATATGAACAAACATGAAGTGGAGTTTGCTTGTTGTTTGATGTGATATTCACATCTGTCATATTTGACTGAAGCAGTTCAATGATCAAATCTGTATTTTTATTTAGAGCTGCGATGTGCAATGGAGATAAACCATTCCTGTTTTGCCTATTGACTAAGCATGGTTCGTGCGCAAGAACAAGCTTTGCTTTTGCTGAGGGATTATTGTTGCTTTGACATATCCAATGCATCAATGTGTCACCATTCGCAAATTGGTGCTCCACACTTGGTAAATACTCAAGGAGTTGTGTGAATATATATTCATCAGCATATAAACACATATGTTTCGTTAATCGTGTAATAGATTGGTCTTTGGTTGTATCAAGTTGTTCACAAAATGAAACAAGTGTTGAAATACTAGATGTGTGCATTTGTAATTGCAATAACATCCAATTAGTAATAAAACACATTTCGCTGCCTTGGACGTCAATCGGTTCCATATTATTTGTTTTAAGACCTAAAACGAATCAAACCTTATCATAAATTAATACTGATTCATAATCAATGATAAATATTTGAGTAAATTATTGTTACTTTAATCTATCTATGTAAACAATCGGCGTTAATTTAAAGGCACATGCACAAAACTATTTTGATAACGTTTTACAGTTTTATTTCACATTATTCAAGTTATACCGATTCAACTTCACGGACCAAAATATGAATACATCTACATTAAAATATTTGAGACATCACCCATAACTTCAAAGGCTATCTAGTTCGGTCAAAATGCATTGTTGTACTTAAATAAACTAAAACAACTGCATTAACCTAACCCTTAAATAAATTACCATAGAAGTATCGCGATAATTATGTAACGTTTAAAGCATTGCATATACTATACAAGGGACGCTACATGTATTTTTACCGACATGGAAATGGAACCAAATTTCAAAGTTCGTATCTTATAACTTCTACTTTGAATTCAAGGTTCATATTGCCACACAACATTAATATACATATGCATATATTTACTATATTTTAAACGAAAACCAAATACAAAATAATAAATGATGTTAATGAAATAAAGGTTTAAATTTGTTTCATTTCCATGTCGCGTCTCATTTGCATGTAGGCTCCCTTGTATGCCAAAATGAATTATGATGCATTTATCACAAATATAAAATGAATTGAAAATTACTTACATTTTGGTACTCCTAGTTAGAAAATATGTTATCCAAATAAAGTTTATCAACAAAACCTGCGTTAACCTCATTAATAAAATGCATAATGACTTCTATTTCTTTGAAGTACACTATATTGCATAGAATATATATTCATTAAAATAATGTATAATAACCAATTTACTTTTTTTGGATGATATTTTAAAAAAAATGTTCCACCAGAACTACGCCAATGTGCTAAAAATACACCAAAGGAAATTTGCTTAGATGACACTAGACTATGATATATTCGTGTAATGCATAGGATATTTTCAACGTCATACATTTCCTAAGGGGATTTATTAGTGCATATGTTCTTAAGAATCGTATTAGTATTGTCCTTTATGGGGTACGACAAAAATGGTTCACATAAATATGGTATTGAATGAACTCTTGCAAACTTGGATATTTGACTATGTAACTGTTGGCAAGAAAACGATTGGACGATAGCCAATGTCTAAAACTCTTTATGTTAATTCACAAAAGAAATATCAGAAAACAGAAAACCTTGTTTAAATCAAACCCAGTATAAACGTAGTTGTATAAAGTGAATTATAACGATTTGGCTTTGCAGGATAAAGATTCATTTGTCAAATCGTACACACATTTTTTCATGAACATATTTTAAAGATAAAGCAGAAGTGAGTAATATATATACCGCATGAATAGATGAATATTTAGAAAGAAATCCATGTTTAAATTTCTATCGCGTTTTATTCGCGAGTTTATTCGTTTTTGTGAGTCTCTGGCTAGTAAGACCACAATAAAATGACAGAATCTAGCAAAAGCGACAAAAATATATACTTTTATGCAGAACCCTTTTGACTTTATCCACACAAAAGCAAATCAGAAAGCCCTTTTTCAAAATATTGTATAGATATAAATGGAAATAGCAGAACGACGGATGGGCCTTATGAATTTTGCAAAATAAATATCAGAACTCCAGAACATATAAAATATAGTTTGTTGATAGATTATGCAATTTACGCTGCATGCAATGTGTAAACACGTATCTCCCACAATGTAAATTCTATAAATAAAAATATTTTGTACAAATTAATTTATTAAGGAAACATATACAAGGAGATCCCCAATAATCCATGCCATTAGAATTATATATGGCATATATAATATTATAGAATATTAACTATTCTGGGTGACAGTATCCTCTATCCAGTCTAAGAAATGCGATGTACGCGTATATACATTGGGTGCATCCATGGATTGGCAGCCAGCGGCGCCGAAAGAAGTGCAACCAGCGACCATCCATGTACCGTCGACCTGGCAGTTCAACGGTCCACCAGAGTCACCCTAAGAATAAAAACAGGCATGTCGATTTATTACACTAAAGTTAAACGTTGGCAGCATTTATACACTGTATTCTAATTAATAAACAAACATAAACATTTAAACTCTAACAAAATAGTTTACTTATTTCTAAAATGACGTACTTCTGCTGAAACATTCCCCACTAAAACTCAACAAATAAACATGATATACCAATTTGTAACCAACTCTGGAAATCACATGTCTTTTTCCTCTAACGGCTCACGCGCAAATTTCCCACGAAAAAGTACCCCTCTGAATGTCTATTCCGGAAACGGATACGATCCACAATACTCACATTGCAAGCGCCCTCTGGCAGCCCGTTGCCAACACAGATGTGGCTCTCCTTAATGAGACCAACTCGTCCGGATCCATCTTCCCATTTCTGGTCGCAAACTTCGTTCGTGATGACATCGATCTCGGCCTCGTTCAATACGTCTTCATCGCCCGTACCTTAAATATAGGATAACATGGGAATATACATTTCTAACTAACAGGAAGTTATTTATTATATAAAGTGTCATAATTGTTTTTAGTGTTTAAAGATACAGCAAATAACGAATCCATGTAACGATTTTGAGAAAAAGCTATGCTGCTGTGTGTTTTAATTGATAAATGATTGATAGGTTCTTCCAATCTCCAACCCACCAAAATCAATTTATTCTTTGCCTAAAATATATTCATACATATTTATACATATGTCTTATAATAATCTTATAAATATACTTTAAACATAGATAATTGTACTCTCACCTTTTGTAAGACCCCATCCCGTAATAATACAATATTCATCAAGGAACTCCTGCGAAAAGTAATCTGGCAGGCACGCAAGATTGATATTCTCATCCAACTGCAAGGGCTCTTTCAGTTTGATGAGACAGATATCATTGGGTGAACCATCGACTTCCGGGTCATAGTCCGGATGCTGATAAAATGCACAAATAAGAACATCCAAAAACATACTTATACAACAATTCATATAAGCTTGTATAAGCTTGTATTCTTAAAGTTATGAGACAAATATCATTGGGTGAACCGTCGACTTCCGGGGCATAGACAGAATGCTGTCATGTGTGCAAATAAAACAACAATAAATTTGCGTATATACACAAATAAGCAATAATAAGCATACATTTCAAAATTTATTCGGCCAATATAATTAGGTGAGTTTATTTCAGGTTCACACAACTCAAGTTGTAATGAGGTGTTCAACGAATTAACATGGAAATTATCTTCAATAAATTTATATTATGTTTTTAAACATATGATGCAAAATATGTATATGCTGCATGATGTCATATTCTGTGCAATGCCATATGATATATGTATTCAGTATTATATCTTTTGAATTGCGTTTACGAAAACAATTTTGAATATTTACACACTTCTAATGTCGACATCATAATCCTTCATAGAGATAACAATTCTATCGGACTGTAGAGAGATCAAACTAAACTGTAATCCACTTACCGGGTGAAAGCTTTCAATTTCAGCAATGACTTCATTGCCTGTCAGTTCCAGGAGACTCTTGCTATGAGCACCAGCCACAATGCGAAAGTTCGCTGGGTTATCCCTAAAAATATATATATATATACAGTTTTGCATCTATATGATG
This sequence comes from Hydroides elegans, assembly GCA_001703475.1. NCBI lineage: Eukaryota > Metazoa > Annelida > Polychaeta > Sabellida > Serpulidae > Hydroides > Hydroides elegans. The sequence goes on from LQRL01121571.1 coordinate 28,888, forward strand.
TTTTTTTAAAATTATTTGCCAATACTCAACATGTCATTTAGAATACGATACTCACATAAATATCCACACAAATAAATCTCACTCTCTACTACTCTCATTGTTATCATCCGTATATGCATTGAGTATAGTATTTCTTATAAATTCAATATTTTAAAAGTATTTTTATGAACATCGTTTTTTACTCACTCTCCGCTTTTGACATAGCAATGTGCTGCAGTGACGACCCACTGGTCATAGATGAGTGACCCTCCACAATGGTGGTTATATTCTCCCTAGCCGAAGTAGTCAAACGCCAGCGATACCATCCAGGGCCATGAATTGGGCACCGATTCTACGCCGCCGACGATCATCTCGTCTTGAACGGGTGGACGCCATCCGCACTCTATTCAAGGAAGGTTCATTAAATCTTCAATAATTGCTAATTCGTGTTTTATTAATTTGAAGATTTGATGCTTTTATGAAAAGCGCTTAGAGCTTGTTCAGAGTAAGCCCAATAAAAGAGTACTTAAAATATGAATAAATAAGAGGAATTCGGTGAAAGATAAAGTGAATGTAATGATAGAGCAAGAATATAATGTTGTAACGGTCGATATAGACGTTCGGTCCGAAACAAGTTCATTGACAGTATAGATCAAGTAATCAATTTATTGCTATACAAAGTGATACATTGGCGCCCATATTGGGATCTCATAATTTAAACGTTTTCGACCCGCTTATTTTTCTTGATACGTACCTTAACATTCATCATAAAGTATAGATGGTATACATAAAATCTACATATAATTCAACAACTAGTATACCTCCAGGTTCAACGGGCGTATTCGTAGTGGTCGTTCCAGTAGACCCATCGCTGGTCGTCAGCACTTCCGTCGTTGTTGGAGGGGTGTCAGGCAAGCAGCAGGTGAGGAAGTAGGGGTCGCACTCCACTCCATAATCCCAGTCGCCGCCGTTGCAGTTATCGAACACGGGGTCCAGGCATACACCGCCAAGTTGACAGCATTCGGAAGAGCAGCCTGGTATGATTCAGTATCATATCATAATTTATATTGTTTTGATTAAATGTATTTCGTTTCAGTCACTTTTCATTAAATTCACAAAATTCACCGCCGGATTGACAACATTAGGAGGAGCAGCCTAGTACGGTTTAATATTATATTGTATGTTGCTTTGATTTGTATTTAGTTATTTTTGGTTTTTAGTTTAAATGTCATCAATCAGTCTTAAACATAAATGTATTTTAAATGCAACGTATCATGACAAACTAACTGAGGTAATTTATTAGAATATTCGAATTGACTACATAAGATCCACTATGGTACCATCGCGAATATCTCCCAAACTATTAAGGGTATGGCCTTGAAATTTGGAGGGGGTAATCAGTCAACCAAGGGGCATCTTTTAAACTAGTTTTTATATATGTATGACCAAAGGGGGTGGGGGTAGGAGCGTTTCCAAATATATATGACGTCATACAGTATGCACAGGCATTTGAGGCTTGTGCACGAGAGCAAGGGGATTGTCAATGGTATCCCACTGAGCCTTGTGAATGACCATCAAATTTGAATGTGGGATAACAATAAGTGGTATGTTTTTCTCCTTCCCTCATTCCTTCCCGATTTCGCTTTGCTCTTTGCAGTATGAGCAGATGTTTTACGATGGTACCCCGCTGTGCCTTATGAATGACCATCAAATTTGAATGTGGTCTAACCATAAGTGATATGATACTGTTTTTCTCCTTCCCTCATTCCTTCCCAATATTGCTTTGCGCTTTGCAGTATGAGCAGATGTTTTACGATGGAAGCCCCGGGGGGTCGTAAATTGAAAAGATGACCCAACTTATTTCCCTAATCAAGGGGGTCGCCTTGTACTAAATGAAAGCTCTCCAAATTTATGTCATTTTTTTGTCTGTAGTAGGGCAAACGATAATTTCAATCACGATTCATTTCGAGTCAAACCTTTGGAGAAGACACATCTATAATTTTCAAAAACACACGAAGTTTAAACCAAACAAACATAAATATGGACAAAAAAGGTAGGTTACATGGTTTTTGTATCATTCGCATTCGTAAAATATTTGATTTTTTTTATTATTTGACATTAGATTTTTTTTGGTTTATAGATAAATATTTTGGCGAAAACTCAAGCTTTATGTTATAAAACTTTAATTTTATACATTTTATTTCAGGAACATCATTCGACTTGAGCAAGACACTCTGCATCTCATTTGAAGGGGGCGACAATGGACAATTTTTCAGGATAAAGAGAGAGAGCCGTTGGATTTGTTTATCGATACCCATATGGAATGACCTTTGCAGAAACATTGATATAATTAACAAGAATCTATTACACAGAACTGAGTCAAACATTGGATTAACCAAAGATAAGCAAGTGAGCGTCATTAAATTCAATGACCAATTTTACGTATCATTTTCACAAATATCAAGTAATAATGGGAAGGTGTATACAAATTACATCAATTTCAATGCATCGGAATGGAGCGCATTATTATATACGCTACCAGCAATCAAATCAAAGCAGCAAGAAAAGGATGTTCCAGACACTTTGCTTCCCGAAACAGAGAAGAGGAGTCGTAATAAACTATCGGATTGTACAACTTGCCATGGTGTCATGAGTGCTACAATCACACATGGAAATCGCATGCATC